>VZQC01007611.1:263475-291110 GCA_009823505.1 Rhizomys pruinosus
GTTCCTACCTTTAAAGGGAATGTTTCTGTCATTTCCCCATTTAGGATGATATTGGCTGTGGGTTTCCTGTATATGGCTTTGATTACATTGAGGAATGATCCCTCCAATCCAATTCCTTCTAGGACTTTAAGCATGAAGGGATGCTGGATTTTGTCAAAGGCTTTTTCAGCATCAATTGAGATGATGGTGTGGTTTTTGTCTTTCATTCCATTTATGTGTTTGATGATGTTTATTGATTTTTGTATGTTGAACCATCCCTGCATCTCTGGTATGAATCCAACTTGGTCATGATGGATGATCTTTTTGATGTGGGTCTGTATGAAATTTGACAGTATCCTATGTAGAATTTTGGCATCTGTGTTCATTAGGGAGACGGGTCTATAATTTTCCTTTTTAGTTGTATCTTTGCCTGGTTTTGGTAATAGAGTGATGCTGGCTTCATAGAAGGAATCTGGGAGAATTACCTCTATTTGTATCCTTCTAAACAGTTTCAGTAATAATAGTTGTAGGTCTTTTTGAAATGTTTTATAGAATTCTGCCATGAAACCATCTGGCCTGGGCTTTTATTAGTTGGGAGGTTTCTTATTACATCTTCAATTTCTTCATGTATTATGGGTCTGTTTAAGTTGTCTATCTCTTCTTGGTTGAGCTTTGGTGATTCCCAGGATTTCAGATATTCATCCATTTCTTCTAGGTTTTCAAACTTGGTAGAGTATAGGTTTTTGAAGTATTCCCGTATGATTTTCTGAATCTTTTCCTTGTCTGTTGTGATATTTCCCTTTTCATCAGGGATTGTATTGATTTGGAGTTGTTCCTTCTTTCTTTTGGTTAACTGGGCTAGAGGTCTATCTATCTTGTTTATTCTTGATCAGACTATTAAATGAATACCACGTAGCTTTTCCTGCATTTCTGAGGTTGTCATAAGATACTCAACACATTTTTCTAGGAATAAGAATGTATCTTGGCTGGGTATGATGGCTGACCTTTAATCCCAGGCACAGGCAGCTATATCTCTGTAAATTCAAAGCCTGCCAGCTTGGTCTACACAGCAAGTTCCAGGCTTGGAAGACTACACAGTGAAAGATCACCATCTCAAAAAAAAAAAAGGAGTATGTTTTTGCATTACCAGACATTTTTATCATTTGATTTTTGGAATTAACAAATTTCAGTTTTAATTTCTGTTTTTGTGAAACAGAGTTTCACTAGGCAACAATGGCTGAGCTGGATCTTCTAACACAAACCAGGTAACCTTCAATTAGTAGTGATCTTCCTGAGTGGAGAGGGTATAGAGTATACAACCATTCCTGCTTCAATTTTAATTTTGGACTAAAACATTTTTTTTTACTGCTCTTTAACTATAAAATTAACATTAATTCATTGTAGCAACTTGACTTTATTTATTTATTTATTTATTTATCTTTCTTTTCAAGACAGGGTCCCCCTATAGCCACAGCTGTCCTGGACCTCACTATGTAGATCAGGCTGGCCTTGAACTCACCTGCCTCTGCCTCCCAAGTGCTGGGATTAAAGGCGTGTGCCACCATGCCTGACAACTCAACATTATGAAGATAAATATTGTGGAAAAAGGAGAAATTAAGAATTCACTTTTCTGCTTCAATCCAATTCTTTTCTTTTCAGTATATTCATGGTCAGACTCACCTTTCTAGGTATTTTTTCTCCATAAACACACCCAACACATTGAAACACTTGAAAATATATAAAAATTAAGTTACACAAGCCCAGTGTGGTGGCACATGCCACCAGTATATTGGAGATTTAAGCAAGAAGATCATCAATCTGTGGTCAATCTAAGCTACATAATGAGTATATAAGGCCAGCCTAGGATGTATAACATGACCCAGTGTCGACCAAAAGAAAGGGCCTGGAGAGATGAGTCAAGTGTTAAGAGTCCATACTGCTCTTGGAGAGGATCCAAGTTTAAGTTCTAGCACCCACAGTTAAGTAGCTCACAACTGGTTGTAACTCAAGGTCAAATACCTCTGGGTTTCCATGAATACCTGCACTCATATGCACACACCCAGATACTGCCCTCCCACACTTAAGAAATCATTAAAAAAAACATAAGGGCTAAAGAGGTAGCTCAGCGGTTAAAGAGAACTGGCTGCTCTAGCAGAGGACCCAGGATCCCTAGCACCCACATGGTAGCTAACAACCATTTACAATTCCAGTTCCAGGCGGACCCAATGCCCTCTTCTGACATCTGAGGGTACTGCATGACATAGATATACTTATACACATGT
Organism: Rhizomys pruinosus; assembly: GCA_009823505.1. Classification (NCBI taxonomy): domain Eukaryota; kingdom Metazoa; phylum Chordata; class Mammalia; order Rodentia; family Spalacidae; genus Rhizomys; species Rhizomys pruinosus. The sequence continues at coordinate 265,737 of VZQC01007611.1, forward strand.
AGGCAATACACTCGTACACATAAAAATAAAAATATTTTTTAAAAAGCAAACAAATAATCAGGCTGCTTAGCTTCACGTCTCTGCAGCCCTTACTCAAGCTCTCTCATCCACTCCCTACTTCCCACTCTGTTTCTAATTGTTTCCTTTTTTTTTTTTTTTTTTTAATTTTTTTTTTATTATTTATTTATTTTTGTATGTGTATGAATGTACTGTCTGCATGCAGGTCTGTGCACCCATGTCGTGCAATGCCGCGGAGGTCAGAAGAGGGTCTCGGATTCCCCTGGAACTGGAGTTCTCCTGGAATTGGAGTTACAGACGGTTCTTAGCCGCCATGTGGGTGCTGGGGATCGAACCCGGGTCCTCTGCAAGAGCGTCGGTGCTCTTAACCGCTAGGCCATCTCTCCAGCCCCATCTAATTGTTTCCTATGATGAGCAGGTGACAGTGAGCATCCTTCTAGCTAACTTTTCCAGAACTCACTTTGAGGGGAATAGAGCTTAATAACTCATTCAATGAAAGCAGTATAAATGGCACCTCTTTGGGTTTCTGTGATAAGCGTTTTCACTCATGGTCTCCTACCTAAGGAGAACTCTGTGGTGGTACACACCTTCTAATCCTAGCATTCAGGAGGCAGAGGCAGGTGGATCTTTGTGAGATTGAGGCCTGCCTGGGCTACACAGTGAATTCCAGGCCACTGGGGCTACAAAGAGACTCAGTCTCAAAACAAACAAACAAACAAACAAACAAACCAGAAACAACAACAAACACTATACTGATAATGGGCACTGAGTAACTTAGGATGCAGTTTAGAAAATGGTTTACTAAAAAGAAATCACCTGCCAATCTCTACCATGTGTCCTTCAGGACTACCTTTCACTAAAGAATTCTCTCAACACAAATCAAATACTTATAGCTTCTAAGACACTTGTGGAAAGCAACTACATTATGACATTTTCTTCCTCCCTCTGTTTCTCCCCTTCTCTCCCTCTTTTTCTCTCTACCCCCACCTCTCTGAGACAGAGTCTTGTCATTCACTACTGGCTGGCCCACTGGCCTCCTGCCTCAGCTTTCCTAGTGCTAGGATTATAGGCACACTTCTACCATCCTCAGCATGGTATTTCAGATGAAGATAACTTCAACAAAAATGTACATTTAAAAAAAAAAATACATAAGTAGATATGACTGGTGTGACCCTTGAGGGGAAATACCTTGGCTTGATAACCCACCCATGTCTTATGCTGGTGGTCTGGTGGCTTGATACACCTGTGGCCATGGCTTCAGCTCTTCTTTTCAGAACATGGTATATCATCCCTAGGTTTTAGGCAAAGGGTACAATGGCCTACATCCATGTGTGCAAACTCCCACCTCCACACCCACATTTCTGAGCTGCTTTGTGGTCAGTGCTTTACTGCCAGCGGGGTAGGTACACTACATGCAGTCTATCTCATCTGCTTCCATCCCCGATCACTCAGCTCAGTTAGAGGAGACACACACCACTAAGGCTTCACAATCTGTAACCAGACAACAAAGGTAAATTCCACATACAGTGACCACCTACCTTGTCTCCAGAAAGACAGACAGACAGACAGACCACCTAACAACCCTACAAAGTAGCCAGCATGAAGCCAAGGCTTGTACAGTACAAATGACCAGTAGCAGAACAGGGAACAACAATCATCTACTGGGAACAGAGCACTGGAAACAGAGCATTGCCTAGGCAGCCCTGCAAGGGTGGAACACAGGGCTTTTACCCAGCAGCACCAGAGAAGACAGGTGCTTTGGCTCTGTTTCAGAGTCCTGCTTCTACAAATGACTGCATGTGGGCTTGCAGTGAGAGCCAAGAGCTAGTGCCGGCAAGGCCAGGCTCTCCCTGGGTCTGTTTCATAGCACTAAGGCTCAGGCTCTCCCTGCGCCTGTCCCATAGCACTAAGGTCCTACTTGGAATGTTTTCACTTGACTGCTTTAGAAGTCTAGAGCAGCAGGAACATCCTCTGTCCTATACTTGGAAAACTTCCCTTCATTCTGAAGTTCAGCCTCACTTCTAGAATATTTGATTCCACATCATGACTTAGAATTTATTTCTTCAACTATTCTAAGTTTTTCAAATGTACAAGAAAAAAAATTGACAGGATAAATTACAAGAATCTCAGATGGTACATTTTTAAAAATTGGGAGATTATCCCCAAAGTTTAAAGTATTATTGGATCTCAGGAGTTTTTCCACTGGTAGCATGGCATGGTCATGATGCAAAGTCACCTTTATTCAGCAGCCCAGCCCAGCTTTGAGAGTGTGGACTGTGACTTGGACCACTGTCCCTAGGAAACAAACATCTAGATCATAGCCTATCTGGCCTTCACATTTACAGTGTTAGTAAGATAGACCTAGCTTCTGGGGTGACCTTGTCTACAAGTGCACCAGGGGTAAAGACAGCCTCACCTTTCTGAGGTCTGATGATGAAGGACTGCGTGGCTCCATTCACCAGTCGGCAGTATCCATCAATCAGGTCAGCCATGTTCTCCGCGATGGTTAGGGATGGTGCTGTCACTGTCAGAGGCTAATGGAGGAGACCAAGAGAGAGACATTATTGTTCTTCCCAGGAATCAAAGGGACAGCTGTGCTATGACATCAGACCTCTCCACGCACTTGAAAACAGGAGTGGTAGTGAAACAAGGTTTGGCAGATCTGAATGAAAAAGGAAGCCTGGTATGTAAGAACATGTAACAGAGGCCACACTCACTGCAAAAGAAAAAACAAACTACTTAAACTAAGACTCACTTTTACAAACAAAAGGAAGTGAGAAAAATATTTTTCTTCAGAAATCTGGCTCCTTGTGTACATTCTAAGAGAAGAATTTAGGTAATAAGTTAAAGCACAGCTTATTCTAGAGACCAACAGTAAATTTTTATCAATCATGCATCATAATTTGCAAAATTTCAACAGCATATTTTGCTTAAAAAACTGGAGGGTTTCCTATACACAGCAAGTGATAGTTGAGAAATCGCTTAAAGGTCCATCTCTATTATCTGGAGACAACAAAAGCTGTATTTTCATTTCAGATCCAAGTATGTCCTAATTTACATGGCTGTTCATAATCTCTTTCCAAATAAATACCTTCTCTCTGTTGCACAACCCTAAGCACTGCAAAGGGACAGTAAGTGGAGGAGGGACAGTGGGGGCAGCAGTGCTGAGACCTCCGCAGAACCGCAGCACTCAGCCAGTGTTCAGTACTCCAAGCCTGTGTTTGTTATCCTGGGGTCAGTGCTTTTCAGACTCCAGCCTCAGCTGTCACTGACTGAGGCTCACAAGGCAGGACACTGGTGAAACAGCCCAGTGGGCGAGCTGTGCCAGGGACAAGAGCTGCAGATAAGGTTTTGAGAGCTGCAGATCAAGTTTTCGCACATGCAAAGCTGTGTGCACTAAATGGCTCAAACTGTTGTCAGTATGGTCTCTCCAGATTCCAGGGTCCCAAGACACATTGTGTAATACTCGGCAAATGGTCGTTTTCCACCTGCCATTTCTTACTTTATTTCTTTTTTTTCTTTTCTTTTTCCTTTATTGCTCTTTGGTTTTTTTGGTTTGTTTTTTGAAACAAGAGTCTTGCTATGTGGTTCATGCTGGTGGCTGGCGGTGGCTGGCAGGAACAGGAGTGGACCACTGTGCCCAACCTACTTATTTTTTACCACACTGCTGCAGGTCGAATCACATACCCATCACTGCCCAGAGGCTTTGGCAACAGAACACACTCCAGGAAGAGCACCACTCATACGACAGAAACATATAAACCAATGAGTACATTTCCTTGATGCCTCTAAAGTTTTAATCATAGTCACAATAACATTCCTGTGTTTAAAAATTTTTACTTCCCTCTTACTTTTAGAGGCATCTGATTACTTTTTAACTTTATACACAGTTGTTCTGATAATCCATGAACACTTTACTCTTACTCTAGAAAAATCATCTCTATACCACCCCATATATTGGCTTCTTCTGCAGAATTGCCGTGGAGGCCTTGCCTCTGCAGTCCCTTACCTCGGGTGCACCTGCGACTCTGAGCTGCAGCATTCCTTTCCTGTCCTTGTCCTCGCTGTTTGAATACTGAATGGTCTGCACTTGGTTGAAATCAGCCAGGTGTGTGGGCTTTTGGAAGGAAAAGTAAAAGCCTTAGGCCAGGCATAATGCCTCAGTCCCTTGGTCCTGCTGATGGCTCTGCAGAACGCTCACCACCCTACCCATCATTCTATTCTGAAGACACCCTCCCCAAAAGATCGGGGACACTTGATTCTGTAGGACATTATTCCTCTAGAGAATTCATGCAATAATCTTGTATCAAGATTTAGGCGTGCCTGCTCTTGGTGACATCCTAAAAAGACCCAGAAAATGGATGGGTCAGGGAAAGCTCTGCTTCCATGGAGAAATGAAGAAAGCAGAAAGAACCACTGCTACTAGCCTCCTAGGTGTCTGATACGATCTGTGGAGGAGTAGGGCATTTGAATAGATGGAAAAATTATTCACCTTAAAAATGTAGTTCACGGGGCTGGAGAGATGGCCTAGCGGTTAAGAGTGCCAACCGCTCTTGCAGAGGACCCGGGTTCAATCCCCAGCACCCACATGGCGGCCGAGAACCGTCTGAAACTCCAATTCCAGGAGAACTCCAGTTCCAGGGGAATCTGACACCCTCTTCTGACCTCCGCAGCATTGCACAACACGGGTGCACAAACTTGCATGCGGACAGTACATTCATACACATACAGAAATAAATAAAATTAATAAAAAAAATTTTTTAAATGTAGTTCACCAGCATTTATGGAGTAATTACAGGACTGTAAAGAGCTGGTAGGCTATGCTCAATCCACATTCACATTATCTATGGCCATGAGTGGGGAGAGGAAAAATAGGACACAAGTCTCTGACTTGTGGGGGAAGCAGCTACTCACTACTCATAACCAAACCAAAGCACAGGACTACAAGGCACTTTTTTTTTTTTAAAAAAAGACAAAGTCTCACTCACCATGTAGCCCAAGCTGGGCCAGAACTCCCCGTTGTAAGAGCACAAGCTAGTCTGAAACTATTCCAAGTGTATACCACCACCCTCTGATTAATTTTGGCACATTAAAGGTATGTTATGCCCAACAAAACTGTCCTAAACAATGTCATATTTTGTGCGTGTGTGTGTGTGTGTGTGTGTGGTGCTAAGTGAGGCATGGAACCACAACCCCAGCTTTAAGGACATACTTCTTCATTGATAAATTAAAATTTGTTTTTGAAACATTAAATGACTGAGTATATCCAAGAAGAACACCTGAAGGGCATGGTATACAAAAGTCTACCAAAAATGAAACTACTGGGCCAAATTATCAAACTAAAGTAACAACTTTGAGACAGTGTTGGCCTCAAAAGATGGAAGAACTAGGAGCAGGTGGGAGAAATAGTGGTCTACTTCAGGGGTAGAGGATTTGGTCACTTATAACTAATTATCTACAGCATACTACAAGAACAGTTAGGACTGAATTGAATATATCTGTCTGTGGTTGTATATGGCATTCTGAGTTCAGTATGGGCTAGAAAAGGAAAACTGCCTGGTAAAGACAGGGTTCCTCATTTGTTTCCCATATCATGGCAGGATGTATAAAGAATGTATGCCTTTTGTTGGAAGAATAGTTTAAGACAAATCAGAAGGAACAGTTCTGAAAAAAGATCAGGATCACTCTTGGTTTAAAGAACTCCGAGAGTTAGACTGCCAAACTGTGGCATTTGCTACAGAGTCACAGTCAGTTTTGTTTTCCTTCGTGAATACTGGGCAGATGCAGCATTTATTGAAAAGTCAACCAATGATCCCAGATCTTAGGACAGTGGTCACTCCCAAGGTGGAGCAGGAGGAACAACAGGGCTCTGAGGTTGATTAATGTAACAGCCAATATGGGATGTGGGGAGAAAAAAACCAGGATGATGAGGGAAAACATACCAAATTCCTGGATGTGTGAAAAGGCAAAAAGAAAAACACAACTGTGTAAGCAATACAGGCAAAAGTCCAAGTAACTAATTCACAGGAACAGGACAGAAATGCACGGGACAGGAATGGATGCTTATAATCTTATGATGTTTGGTTTATATCAAGTTGGCAGAAGAACTTCCTACTAATTCAGATATAAAAACTGAGCTTGCCACGGTGCTCCATGCCTGTAATTCCACCATTTGGGTGGTTGAGGAAGGAGGAATGCTACGAGTCTGAGGCTGGACTATGAAGTCTAGGCTATCCTGGAATACAGATCAAGACCCTGTCTCAGAAAAGCAACAGTAGCAACAAAACAGAACAAAGCACAACAAAATTAAAAACAAATGAAATAAAAAATTAAGAGCTGTGAAAGGTACTGCTACCCAGTAAGTGAAAAATCTCTCACACACTGCTGGTGGCAATATGAAGTTTTCCAGCCTTTCTGAGAAGGAACCTGGTATCTTCATTTAAGGTTAAGATGGGGCTGGAGAGATGGCTCAGCAGTTAAGAGCACTGACTGCTCTTGCAGAGGACCTGGGTTCATTCCCAGCCCCCACATGGTAGCTAAGAACCATCTTTAAGCTGGGCGTGGTGGCACCCGCCTTTAATCCTAACACTCAGGAGGCAGAGGCAGGGGGATCTCTGTGAGTTCAAGGCCAGGTTTTATTATGCCTTAATATCTCCTTTAAGCTGGGCATGGTGGCACACGCCTTTAATCCTAACACTCGTGAGGCAGAGGCAGGTGGATCTCTGTGAATTCAAGGCCAGCCTGGTCTACAGAGTGAATTACAGGCCAGCTGGGGCTATAGGGAGACTCTGTCTCAAAAAGACTAAATAAATAGATAAATAAAATAAAATAAAATAAGGTTAAGATGCTCTGAGTGCATTCTGCAGTCCTATAATCTCGCTGATCAGGAGGAACACAGTATGTATACACATATATAAAAGAATATTTTATATATATATATTTTACTCAACCCCCCGCCGCACCCACACCCACACCCACACCCACCCACAACCCGCTGGGCATGATGGCTCACACCTTTAATCCCAGCACTTGGGAGGCAGAGGCAGGCAGATCTCTGTGAGTTCAAGGCCAGCATGGTCTACAAAGTGAGTTCCAGGACAGCCAGATCTACAGGGAGACCCTGTCTCAAAAAGACCAAAATAATAATAATAATAATAATAATAATAATACTTCTTATTCTGGGGCCTAGGGAACTGGCACAATGGGAAAAGGGCTTTTACTATGCAAGTATGAGGATCTGAGTTCAAAGACCAAGCACTAATGTACAAAAAAAAGTCCAGCATGGCACTGCATGTCTGTAACCTTAACTGTTCAGGTTATAGACAAGCTGACCCTGAAAGTTCGCCTAGGCAATGAGCTTCAGGTTTAGGAAAAGACCCTGTCTCAAGGGAATAGAGAGAGTAATGAAGGCAGGCATCCACCTCAGGCACATGCAGCCACCTACTCACACGAAAAAAATGGGAGGGAGGAGGAGGGAGGGAAGGAAGGAGGGAAGGAGGGAGGGAGGGAAGGATACTTAATTCACCAGGGATTTAGAACGGAAATCTGAAAGTACAGAGAGCTGAGAAACACTCTTTGGTCCCAGGCAGACATCAGAAAGGGAAGGGGTAGTGCCTGGTGGATTGGAAGTGGTCCCTAGCAGTTCAGAGAACAATGAGCAAGAGGCCCGAAGAGATCCATATCCATACAATGGACAAGACTATGCAGAGAAGCACAGAGCAGCTGATGGTTTTTTACATGTGAGCACAATGCAGACAGGAACAGGGAAGAGAAATGAACGGCAGGGCAGGAGCCAAGCAGAGGGGGATGGATAGTAAGGAATGCATGTGGGAAACAGGCCAGTACACAATGCCTGGCCACACTGCAGTACTGAATGCACAGGTACAGTTATAAAAGTTTAGGGGCTGGAGAGATAGCCTAGCGGTTAAGAGCACTGACTGCTCTTGCAGAGGACCCAGATTCAATCCCCAGCACCCACATGTTGACTAAGAACCATCTGAAACTCCAATTCCAGGAGAACTCCAGTTCCAGGGGAATCTGAGACCCTCTCCTGACCTCCACGGCATTGCACGACACAGGTGCACAGACCTACATGCAGACAGTACACTCATACACATACAAAAATAAATAAAATAAAATAAATAAAAACAATGGATATGAATAACTAAAAAAAAAAAAAGTTTAAGACACAGACTGGGCATGGTGGCACACGCCTTCAATCCAAGCACTTGGGAGGCAGAGGCAGGCAGATCTCTATGAGTTCAAGGCCAGCCTGGTTTACATAGTGAGTTCCAGGACACCTGGGGCTACAGGGGGACCTTGTCTCAAAAACAACACAATTGAAGAATTACAACCTCTAAGGGGAGCCTGCAAAGAAAACCTCCCAACCATACTGACTGCCTGCCTGTCCATACAGGATAACATCTCAACAAATTCTCAACACACCACCCCTGGCAAGCTTCGCTGTTCACCCCAGCACTTATCATCACTTGGCACATGTACAGTCCATACTTTATGTTGCAACTAAAACAGGAACACACGGTGATTTCTCAGTAATGGATATTTTCCCCTCAATGAGATATAAGTGAAGACAACAGGGGAATCCAGAATTTAAAGTCTGAATTAAAAAAAAAAAAATTAGCTTAAAGAGATTAAAGGGTAGGCTTTTCATACAAATATACTGAAATTACATCCAGAACTTAAGTTTTAAAAAATTATACTATATGCCAATGGTAGAGTGCTGCCTAGCATGTACAAGGTCCTGGGTTTGATTGTTAGCACTACAATTAAAGAAATAAATAAAGACCATCCACAGCTGGAAAGCTGGCTCAACAGTTAAGAGCACTGGCTACTCTTGCAGAGGACCTGGGTTCAGGTACCAGAACCCATATGCTACAGCTAACAACCACCTGTAACTCCAGTTCTAGGGGATCTGATGCCTTCTGGCTTCTGCAGGCAGTGTATTCCCATGGTTCACCTAAATATATGCAGGCAAAAGACTCATACACATAAAATAAAAATTACATTTTTTTTTCCCTTAAATGTGACCATTCAGGTAAGATGAATAGCTCTATCCAGCTTTCACACAACATGTGGTCTGACTCATTTCCCTTCAAGAGCAAAAGAAAGCTGAAGATCTAAACTGAGGTCTACACGGGATCACATCCTGAGCAAGAAGCAGCATATACATGCCCCGCCCGAGCAAGAAGCAGCATGTAAGGAGGAGATTTTCTTGCAGATGGAATCTTTCAGGGGAGCCCATTATTAACCCCACTCCTTGGAGCCACAGCCAAAATGGTGAGGGGTCACAGCAGACTCACACTGCAGCCCTTGTCTGTCAGGTAGCTGATCCCTTCCTCTGGTCCGATCGCCAGTTCTACAGAGATGATCCAGCTCGACTTTTGAAGATCAAACCGGAGAAGAAACAGAGGTACAAAGAAGGAAAAAAATACTTTTAGATCAAGACTCTTGAATATATCAAAGTACTTGGGGGTACAATTTGGGTTCTGTTCCATCTATCTAACCAAGTAATATAAAACACTGGTAAGTTCACTGACCCAGGATCTGCTGGGCCTGGACAGGAGGAATGAGTGTGGTCACTGCAGAATGCTGAAAGACATTCTGTTCTCTGGAAAGATTATCTGAAAGGCAGAGTCATCCTTGGACAACATCTAACCACACCACAGGCTGGAGTGAGAAGAGCTAATTATGAACACAAGCATATGATTTAAAGGGTGATTTTATTACCTTATTGGTACATTTTCTTCTTGTATTTTTTCCCTATGATAGAGTGGTTAAATAGTAATTTTGTTCATTAAGAATTAGGATAGATTAGTTTCCTATCCATCAAAAATATAAATACATGTGGATTTTTTTAAAAGAGCTGAAGAAAGCTGGATGTGGTGGTACACACCTTTAATCCCAGCACTTGGGGCCAGCCTGGTCTACACAGTTCAAGGCCAGCTGGAGCCACAGGGAGATGCTGTCTCAAACACATACACACACACACACACACACACACACACACACACACACAAAACAAAACAAAAAAACAGAAGAAATCAAAATATTCCACAGTTCCCAATATTCCACACTTACCCCAAGGGCACACTTGAAGCATTCTTTGTCAAATCTGTATACTGGAGAGAGGATTTCAAAGAATTTTAGAATACTTTCTTCTCTGTTAAGGTTGGCAAACTGCCTGAATGTCTGTTGGATCAGTTTTCTTAGTGTTTTGGCCTACATGATAAAATTACAAGAAAAAAATTTTAAGTCAACCGAGAGTAAACTACCTACATTCATATATTATAAAATTTTATTTGCCAAATAACTACTAGACCATAACTATGGTAAAATCCACACTGACAAAACTTTTATGGTCATGTTTAAGTGTGCAGCTCAGTAGTGCAGGACACAGTGTACGTATTAGAACAGTGGCACAGGTTTTAGAACATGTGGCACAGTTAGGCATTGAGCCATGTCCCACAGATGCATGGCACTAACAAGTTTCACTACCCTTTTAGGAGATACACAAACGATAAACTTTTTAAAAGTCACTTCCAAGGATCTAGAAAGTGAAATTTCCGAACATTCTTCTTTTTTTGGGGGGGGGTCTCCCTGTAGTCCCAGCTGTCCTGGAACTCACTCTGTAGACCAGGCTGGCCTTGAACTCACAAAGATCCACCTGCCTCTGCCTCCCCAGTGCTAGGATTAAAGGCGTGCACCACCACACCCGGCCTGAACATTATTCTTTAGGGGGAAAAAAAAAAAAAGACATTTGAAAAGATTCATGAACAGGGTGATTCTGCACACAAGTTTTTTTTTTTCCACACAAGTATTTTAAAAACACATGGGGTAGTTATAAAAACTGTGGTGTGTACTTTCCCAACCAATATTCTATCAGCCTACATCTGTCTTGTGGAACTAGTTGATAAGGTTGAAATACACACCTTACTGTTACAACAACAAAGACAACAAAGCAGTCTGCGTACTCAGAATGGCTGCCTTTAGCAGAGAGTTCAGGGTGGGCATCACACACATGTGGAAGCATGCACAACAGAGAAAAACAACCAGCTACAGCTGTTTAACTTGCATATATAATCAATGGCTTCTGTGTTCCTCTTTCGCTCAAATGAGTGATAGATTCAGACATCAACACCTGATAACTGAGTGAGTGCTTCCCAGGCAGAAAGCATCTGGTCTTCAGTGTCTGGGCTAGCCAGAGGTAAGGAAGCAATAACCCCACGGTGAGGTCTGAGAAGGAAGGGGCCAATATGGGCCATGGTATGAACTTAGCTTCTCGCCTACTGACACCGATAGCACCTGTGTGGGCAGCTGTATGAAGAGTGACATTTTCTGGTTTTGAGTTCTGGCAGGGATGCTGACAGTAGGAAAGGAATATGAGAGATTAAGGAGGAAGCTCAGCAATAACCCAGCAGGGAACAACACATCACAGAAGTACAGTACCAAGAAGGGAGGCAGGTACTCCTTCTGCTGAAAACAGAAGAAGCTGTAGGCAAGGGCTGGAATTGAGCTGATATGGCAAAACCTGTAGGAGGAATAGGATGGTGAGCAAGGGCTGGGAGAGCAGAGAACGTGAGGAAGCTGAGTGGAGCACTCACATACACTCAGGGAGTGTCCTGGTCAACATAGCCCACAAAAGGAAACAAAGGCAAGTCACTGGTAAACCGAGGTCAAGGATGCAGGCCAGGTGACCTGCTCAATCTTGGCAGTAAACAGGCAGGGAACAGTAGGGGAACAGTCCAGGGAAAGCTGTAGGTATGGAGGAAGGAACAGGGAAGTCAGGAGGGTGTGGCTTCCTCTGATGGGGTCACAGAGGTAAAACCTGCTGAAGTGACTCTAAGTCTCAAGAAATCAAGAGGATAGCTGCCTCTGACACACTGCAGATGGTGAGCTGAGAAGACAGGAGCTGTGGTTAGAGGGGTAAACACAATGAGGGGTGCTACTGAGATGGAAGACCAAAGTAGGAAGCTGAGTAGGATAATGCATCAAGATGCCTGAAGACAAGAGATCACAGGCTGAGAGAACAGGCTCTATAGTCATCTGTTTAGCAGCTCACTCTATATGGCACACAGGAGTGTGGGGTAGGCAGGAGTGAAAGCAGGATCAAGTATGGTCACTACAACAGGCCTGGGGGGTCCAGGGTGACTAGGTGCTTGGACAGAACTAAAGGGCAGCTCTTGAGCACAAGACACTGCAGCGAATTATGGACATGTCTGTGATCTGAGTCCCTTTCAACCTGTACCATCAAGCATAGATTGTTGGATAAATCTGAGATTAGGAAAGGGCAGGGCTAGTGACAGAAAGGTCAGTTATAAACTGAAGTCATTAAAAACACAGCAACTACCAGGCTGGAGAGATGGCCTAGCGGTTAAGAGCGCCAACCGCTCTTACAGAGGACCCAGGTTCGATCCCCAGCACCCACATGGCGGCCGAAAACCGTCTGAAACTCCAATTCAAGGAGAACTCCAGTTCCAGGGGAATCTGAGACCCTCTTCTGACCTCCACAGCATTGCACGACACGGGTGCACAAACCTGCATGCAGACAGTACATTCATACACATACAGAAATAAATAAAATAAAATTAAAAAAAAAAACAAAAAACCAAACACTTTCGTACAGCAAGTCAGAATGAAGCACACTTTTAATCCCAGCACCTGGGAAGCAGAGGCATCCACAGAGAGGCAGAGAGGCTGGCAGATTTCTGTGCGTTCAAAGACACCGAGGGCCACATAAATGAAANAGGGGGAGGGGGAGGGGGAGGGGGAAAGGAAAAGGAAAGGGGGCCATAGCCAGGAACTGGCACTAGCTGGTTTAACCACAGCTAGGTCCTGATGGGTATGCAGCAGGAGGGAAACAATAGAATGCTATCTCATTTGAGAAGGACTAGCTTTAACTTTGTTCAGGTTTTGAACTGAAGTAAAATGTTTTCAAAGTCATTACGGCCTGACTACAAAGTATACTACACAGATAATAACAGCCTTGGAACCCAGGAAACCTTGAAGAGACAAGTCTTTAAGGGATGCACATTAAGAATAGGTCTTAAGCTGACAAATGCCACTTCCTGACACAGAGCTATTCTGCCATTATTATATTATTATTATTATTATTATTATTATTATTGGAGGGAGTCTCATGTAGCCCAAGCTGGCCTTGGTAAGTAGCTGAGGATGACCTTAAACTTCTCCAAATCCTGAGTGCTAGAATTATCAGTGTGTACCACTATGTTATTTAAAGGATGCTGTGGATCAAATTCAGGGCCTTATGCATGCTTGGCAAGCACACTACCAATTGAATTACATCACCAGCCTCTAGACTTTGAAATTTCGCTGACAGTAACTACCAACATAGGTCTACCCTGAGAAGTGGACACTGAATATAGAAATGTGAATATGGTCAAAACTTGGCCAAAGATAGCCTCTTCAATATAAATGAACAATACAGTGTCTAGGAAGCTTGCTGAATGTAAGCTAAGCCCAAAGAACTAGGCCTCTTCTATTTTGGACCCAGAAAAAATGTACTAGGGAAATTCTCCCTGGGGCTTGGCATTTGGAATGCACCAAAGAACCAAGCATATACCTTCATCTCCAGAAACTCAGTACAGTTGGATAAAGAGGTCTGTGGCCTATAGTTACAGGCACAGGGTAGTGAAGATTCTTCTATGTTGGAATGCATTGACACACCCCAAAAAGAATTCCTGAAAAGACATCTACAGAGACCCTCATAAACATGAATTCCCTGTCTCCACAATTCCCCCTGCATCTGTTCACTAATCTGGTCTTTACAGATAAGCGAGCAAATGGAGACTGGGAAAGGCTAGACCAGGTTTGGGAAAAGTGGGCCGTAAAGCAGGATATACAGCACTTTTTTCTCTAAGATACTTCCCAAACTGCACCAAAGAAAACGACCATAATATTTCAGGGTACCACCTCTTTTTTGTTTTGTTTTGTTTTTTGGTCTTTTTTTGAGACAGGGCCTCCCTGTAGCCCCAGCTGTCCTGGAACTCACTCTGTAGACCAGGCTGGCTTTGAACTCACAAAAATCAGCCTGCCTCTGCCTCCCAAGTGCTAGGATTAAAGGGGTGCGCCACCACGCCCAGATTTTTTTTTTTTAAAGGTCTCTCTATAGCCCTGACCAGGTTAGCCTTTATCTCACAGAGGTCCGCCTTGCTCTGTAGAGAACATGTGCCACCATGCCTGGCCCTCACAGCTCATTTTGAATGAGTTCTTAAATTCTTCTTAAGATTCTTGTGGGTGAGTAGAGACTGAGCTAGCTCACTACCTCTATGAAAACAAAGCAGACAATAGCTCAAACTCAAGTCCATGGGCAAGTACAGACTCTGCCATCACAAGTTGGACTCTGATAATCCCAGCCCAAATGAATGAACAAAACCTGGTGCTATCTTCAAACACTTTGCTTTACAACATGCAAGCTGAAGATAGCTCAGGTTTCTTTAGTATTGACATGCTGTCACAGGACATGCTGCCCCAACATGCTGGTTTCTGTTAGTAAGAAGTATGTCTATCAGCAAGTAGAAAAATGTGTCCAACAAAGGTATAGGTTCCCCAACCATCTTTACTAAAGTATATAATGAAACACATTAAAATATGGGTTAGGCCCAGGCATGGTGGCACAGGTCTTAAATCCCAGCATTCAGAAGACAGAGGCAGGCAGAGTTATGCAAGTTCAAGCCAAGCTTGGTATATACAGTGAGTCCCAGGCCAGCAAGGGCTGCACAATGATACCCTGTCTCCAAAACAAATAAAAGATTTAAAAAACATACGGCAGCATGAGGGAGAGAGCATGAGCACACGGAACAGAACACAAGGGCACATCACTTTTATTCACACTTAAAAACCTTGGTATGTGCCTTCCTGACACTAAGAACATTCTTTATTAGGTAAGGTACAGATATGCAGAAATAAAGAATGAAAACAAGCCAACTCTTTACTTTGTACCTTGGCCCCAGTCAGGAGCTTGTTTATAAACCTACTATGGATGGTGGTGCATTCCTGTAATCCCAGCCCCTGGGAGCCAAGACAGGACTGAGAATTCCAGGCCAGTCCAAACTATATACACTTATCCTCACCCCACCCCCCACTGCTCCCCACATTGACTTAATTGCATTACTCCATGAGGTAGCAGGATAGACTCTTCCCCTGAGCATTTGACTCAATCATGCTCTGCATTAGAGCACCTGGCAGCACTGGCTGGCTTTTCCAGACACTGGGAATTTAACATGCCACTAGGGCTATACATTGAGAGCCTCCCTGTCTGGACCTGATGTTTGCCACACCTAGCTCAGCTCCTACTCTTCTGCTGAACCCACTCATTGCCCCTGTCTCTTCTTCCTGTCCTCCCAGGCCTGGAAGCACCTCCAGATCAGATTTATGTGTCTGAATAGATGGTTGAGTCCCACCCAATTCTGATCTGGATTCAACAGCCTGACTCCTAATGTCAGCACAACCAAACATTCAGTCTCTGAGGCAGAAATCTGATCTCAGGCTCTGATCTTTCTTCATCCTGCCACATGAGACCCATAGCTGAGTCCTGTGAGATGTTCTGCCTTCAGTATCTTTCAAATACAGGTCCTCAACTCTATGCCCTCTGTAGTCTTTAAATCCAGCCCTCATTATATCTCATTGAAATAGTATCTCCTGATGACTAAGAGAAACAGCCTGTTTCTCTAAAAAGGACTGAAGCCCTGGACTAAAGTCAATTTGATTTGGTTTCCTTTTCCCTCCACCCAAAACTGGCTTAGAAATTGAAAGTGTATGGTTGTAAAGAACTAAACTGGTCACCCTGATAATTTAGCCTAGTGGAAAATTTCTGAGTAATCTGAAAATACTAACTAAGCAATGTTAAAAGACAGATGATCTGTGCTCCAGTTTTATCATATGTCAGATTCATCTGAGCATGGGGGTAAGATAGAGGTTTTCTGTAGGCTTATCAGATGGATCACACCAAACTAAAAACCAAGAAATCACTGGGCTTGGTGGTGCACGCCTTTAATCCTAGCGCTCAGGAGGCAGAGGCAGGTGATCTCTGAGAGTTCAAAGCCAGCCTGGTCTACATTGTGAGTTCCAGGACAGCTGGAGTTACAGGGAGACCCTGTCTCAAAAAGACCAAAAAGAAAAACAAACAACAACTACAACAACAACAACAACAAAATCATAGTAAGAGACAACAAAGCAGTCATCTCAGGCTGCCAGGGGAGTTGGAAAAGGACCCATCAGAGTTGCTTCCCACATGCACAGCCACATTCCTCTCTGCCAACTAAAATGGAAGTATCGGCCAAGAGTGCACCCAAGCTTTCTGCCAACTAAAATGGAAGTATCGGCCAAGAGTGCACCCAAGCTTTCCTAGGATCTATACTGAAATATGGCCACAAAGAAGACATCCAAGTCCAAACTCACAGTGTCCCAAACCGGACTAGAACTAGACAATCTTTACTTTCAGGAGCAAATCCCACAGTTTCTACAACAAATGTGCTAGTTAATTTTTTATCAACTTGACACAAACGAGAAACACAGGCAGCAGGCCTCTCAATCGAGGAAGTTCCTCCACTGGACAAGCCTACAGCCATGTCTATGAGGCATTTCTTAATTGGTAACTGATACAGATTAGCTTAGCACACTGTGGGTGGTGCCATTCCTAGTAGGTGGGCTTGGGCTATATAAAGAGGGTAAGTGATGGGGCTGGAGAGATGGCCTAGCGGTTGGGAGCGCCGACTGCTCTTACAGAGGACCCGGGTTCGATCCCCAGCACCCACATGGCAGCCGAGAACCGTCTAAAACTCCAATTCCAGGAGAACTCCAGCTCCAGGGGAATCCGACACCCTCTTCTGACCTCCGCGGGCATTGCACGACACGGTGCCAAAACTTGCATGCAGACAGTACATTCATACACATACAGAAATAAATAAAATTAATAAAAAAAAAAAGAGGGTAAGTGATGTAGCTCTGGCGGGGTGGGGAATGGGCGGGAACACGGGTCTAGATTTGTTTAAAATAAATAAAAAATTAGTGAGGAAAAAAAAGAGGGTAGTGGCAAGCAACTAAGCAGCATTCATCTGTGGTCTCTTCTTCAGTTCCTGCAGCTTCCTACCTTAAGTTCCTGCCCTGACTTCCCTCAGTGATGGATTGTGACCTGGGAGTTGTGAGAAGAACTAAACCCTTCTCCTCAAGTTGGTTTTGGTCAGTGCTTTATCACAGCAACAGAAAAACTAATACAGAAACCTTCGTAAGAAAGCATAAGTTCTAGCTGGGCGTGGTGGCGCACGCCTTTAATCCTAGCACTTGGGAGGCAGAGGCAGGCGGATCTTTTAAGTTCAAAGCCAGCCTGGTCTACAGAAGTGAATTCCGACAGCTGGGACTACAGGGAGACCCCTGTCTCAAAGCAAAAAAAAAAAAAAAAAAAAAGCAGATTTCTGAGCCAACTGTTATTAGTGGTAATTTCTTATAAAACAGTTAAAACTACCCTCTTTTTATGTATTAATAGCATAAACTGTGAAAGATAATTCTCTATCTAAGCCAAATTCAACAGTAAAGTCTTTATAGCTTTTAATTAAGCAAAATATATTAGTACAGGAAAGCTTCTAGACATCAGCAATGAATTTATCTGCCTAGAGATGTTTGGCTAGGGGATTCACCCCCCCCCCGCAAAAAAAATTATAAAGGCCTTTTCCTATAAGTGGGATATATGCACAATGGCACCTAGGTTTTTTCATGCAAGGAGAAAGCAGTAAGTCCTCTGTTGTCGAAGACCTGGTGTTGAGCATGAAAAATGTTATGAGACGTCACTTGCTAATGTACAACTGGCCTCCTAAAATGCAGAGAGCATTACCAAAGGCCACTAAAACAATACAGCAAAATATTGGTCTCCTTGAGACAACAAGACTCCTCCGTAGTATCAGCTACACCTCAACGCCTGGAGATACTGTGCAACAGGGCAGCCATGTGTCTGTCATATACCCAAATCTAATTGGCTATTAGTTCTCTCCTTGGAGGAATAATCACAGTGGATGCCACAAGCTTATATGTCCTCTAGTGGTTTAGGAGTGTTATAAGCCCAATAAGAACTTGTCACCCTTTATAGAGAAACCACAGTTTGTGGATTAGCATATACCATCCAAGCATCTGTGTCTATGCTCACAGCTTAGCTTGCCATAATAATTAATACTGCTTAAATGCCTGTACATCTAATTGCTTGTGCTTTGTTAGTATGACTAAAAAGGTATCACTGCATAAGCTGTCAACCCATGAAGGGAAACAACCTGAACAGACTAGAGTCCAAAATGACAACTCCAAAGAAAGTAGACTGTTTTCTTCTCACCCCTTGTGCCCCTTTCCCAAAGCCTAGGGAACAAATTGCGTAAGAGGAGGCATGGTAAAATGTAAGGGCTGCGGAGAGATTGGGGTGAATCATGAGACTACAGCAATATAGACTGTGGACTCCTAATTGATCAACATGCCTGTGCATACAAGCATCACCAACTGGACTATAGGAACCTTGGGTTGTTCAAAATTTGGACATAGATACTTGCAAAATGCACCAATTACCTAATTGTACGGCAAACTGAGTAACATCAATGTTATCTGAAAACAACTGTGTTATTATATTGTAGAATCCCTTAAAAATAAACAAATAAAATAGGGGAAAAAAAGCATAAGTTCTTTCCTAATTCTCAGGGGAAAATTCCACAAAATCCTAACTTCTAGAGCCTCTAACATTAACAGACATCAATCAGGAGTTTGCTAGAACTGCAGAAGCAAGCAAGCAAGACAGGTTTACAATGCACTCAAATTCCAGTACCTCTTTGTGCCTCCTCAGATTTAGGAGCTGAGTAATCTAAATAAGCACATTTCAGTTTTAAATTAGTTCACATGTGAAGAATAAATGACTAAGACTGGAAAACATTATCAGGACAAATCATCAGAAACCAGGGCTTTTCAGCCATGTTAAACTAACCAATCATTCTGATTAGTCAACCTCATGACTATCAAATGCTGCTAGGCACAATGGACACCTAGGGTTTTTCATGCAAATTTTCTATGTTAAGACCTTTTAAAAAACCTAGTAAGAGAGTAGAACTCTGAGAACTAAAGAATAACTACATACACCAACCAAACTCAGCACAGACATGTTAGCAATGCTACAGGACCTCGACTCTGTCTCAACTCTGACAAAGGCCTCAAACAGAGATCAGCTTTCACACTCCCAGGCTTCCCCACAGATCCCAGCACAGGCAGATGACAGGAAAGTCCTGAAAAATTACTTAATTGTATCTAACCAAGCATCCCTCGTGATTAAGAAATGAAGGTCATACCTATTTTAAGAATAAAATTATGTTGATTATTTTCACCTGCTTGAATATATATATATATATATATATATACACACATATAATATGTTTTTTAGACTGTCTCACTGGCCTGGAACTTGAGTTCCTCCTACTTCGGTTTCCTAAGTGTCAAGACCACTAGTATGAGCCATTGCACTAAAATAAAGTATCCTAATGGTACTCTAGGAGGTAATTCTATTACATGGGAATTGGACAGATCATTATAAACCTTTCAACCTTTCTAGTTTTGAAATTAGATTTCTCCAGTAAATACTGCAGTAAGTGAAGATTTGGCTGTTTCAACTTACTGTCTACATTTAGGTCTACAGTAGAGCCACTATGGTGGTAGTCAGAACCTGTCACCCTGCCTGTCATGCACACAGCCAAGACAATGACAGTCACTATGGCACAAATGACTAGACATGACTGGACACAGACCTCAGCAGTGACAACTCATTTCCCTCTTCTCAAGGCCCCTACACGTATTCATGCATCCAGTATCCCCAGCTACTTCCAGCTGAGAGTCTACAAGTTCTCCTCATCATTTACACATGCATTGTGGGCACTGCTAACATCAGTCAGGGGCAGTTCAATGAGAATATTAACTGCAAACAGTCAACTAGAGATTTAAATCTAAGGCAGTAGAACAAAGTGGTTTTTGGAGAAAAAAAAATATATATATATATGGCAAAAAATGTTAATAGGCCTAGCCATTCAATATAGCTAACTCCAGAACAAACACTGTATGAACTGCTGGTTAGGGTTAAGTTTCATGGCGAAGTTTCTGGAGAAGGGACAGTCTGAGCAACACTCATTTGTGTAATGGTTGCTACATAGTCTATGGGAATTGCTTTAAAGAAGGGCCAGAATCAATTGAGGACTGACTGCCATGTCAAAAGACTATGTTAAACAGGGAGAAATCTTAGCTTACGGCTGTGAATTCCTGGTTAACAAGTGAAATAAACATTACTTGGCCTACAAAATTACAATGATTCCCTTATTAAAATATGCATGTGAGATGATAAAGCAGATTTTGCTTGTGCCAAACCCAACAATTTGATTTCAATCCTCTTGTCCCACATGATGGCAGGAGAGAACTCCCACAAGTTGTCCTTTGACTTGCACACGTAGTATACGAACATGCATGTGCGCGCACACACGCACACACGATGTTAAAAAAAAAAATTAAGACCATGTGAGAAATTTCAAAGAACCTTGTTTAGGAGGAAGTGAGTCTGGCACATTTTTAGACACTGACATCAAACCCAGCAACACTGGAAGTTCTAAAAGGCACAACTACTCTTTGCTGCCTATAATCATTCAATCCTGTCAGTGTCTCCTGCCATGGAAGCCCTGACCAGTGTTGCAAAGTGGTCTGGACTGAGGTCTCGCCACACTTCAAGGTGCACACTCAAGACCATAGAAAAAAAGTACGTTAGAATAGGCCAGGGCAACAGAAACAGCAGTGGAGCTGAGATGGTCTACAGAGCCCTGTGCATAGAAGGGCGTGAGGCAGCAGCAGAGCAGGCGTTCCTGGGTGCTGTCCAATACCATCATTTTCTCAGACTCACACTTAACCCTCTCTTCATGCCTTTTTCACATAATACTCTCCCTGAACTTTTCAATTTTTATTCTTTTAAGTTGCTCTTTTCATTCTTTCATTTAAATAAGATTTACTAAACACACACTATGTATCTGGTTCTACCAAACCGAGCATGTAGCATGGAGAATGCCAGACATGATATGGGCCCTCACAACATAACACCAGGCTTGGTGGTACATGCCTTTAAATTCCAGCCTTAAGGAGGCAGAGGCAAACAGATCCCTGTAGGATGAAGGCCAGTCTGCTTCACAAAGAGCCTTCCAGGTGGGCTGGGACTAGGGAGTCCCTGTCAACAACAACAACAACACCCACAATGTACAAGACCAGGCTCATAGTGGCACATACCTCCAATCTCAGGACGCAGGAGGTAGATGTAGATTATCTCTATGAATTTAATCAAGGCCAGGAGGTACTACACAGTGAGACCTTATGGGGGGGGTATGAATTTAGAGATAAATATGAGCACCAGCATCTACCTAATGCTGCTCAGGATCCAAGACATGTTTTCCACCTCGAGCTGAGATTTGGAAAAGCCAGACATGGACAGGCTCCACTGAACTTCCATGAGCATCTACTTCACTCTGGCCACATACCACACATACATGGCCTGGGCCCAGTTTTCTGTTTTGAGCGCAATGACTGTTTTTATACCTAAAATAGTGTCTTAGACAACCAAAGAAAGGAGTCATGATTCTTCAGAGGTCTATCTCCAATGACAGCTCTGCTGGAGTGGGAACTACGTGGAGGGCACTGCCAAAGGTACCAACAGGAAAAGTTTCCTTGGTGGAACCAGGAGACCGACCCTTAAAATGACAGAGTGCAGACATGCACACAGGATGCAGTGATGCACACATACAGACAGCAGTCATAATTCACCACACATCTTTAAAATAATATTTCTTTTCTTCCATGTGTGAAAAAAATCTGAGGCTTTAAGAATCTATGTGACAGCAGCACAGCCGGCAGGAACGCTTCATTTCTTTAGTTTGTTCTTAGGTGATTATTACATAGTTAAGAAGTAAAGCCATAGTTTCATGGGAATCTATAAAAATCTACTTGCTGTTAACATGATGGAAGAACTGTCAGCTATTAACAATGCAGTGTTACCAGTGAGAGAGAAAAGTATATCATATCACTTTCTCAGGAGCAACTTTTCAATGGGAAAGAGGTATTAGCATGGGTTCATTGATTATCATAAAGGTGATTCTAATTACCTTGACAGAATCCAGTAAACTCTTAGGAAAAAATCGCTTTAAACCAACATCTTTTCTGAAATATAAAAAGAAACATATTAACAAATAATACCACCACATTAATTAATGACATACTTACAAGAACGTAAAAGGACTTTAAATGATCCATCCAACTGTTTAGGAAAGAACCAACTGTAACAATACTTTACTTGATCAGCATATTCATAGTAGAGGTAAGATAAATTATTTCCTAGCAATATATGACACATGAATAAAATTAATTTCAGTGGAAATCTTTGTTCTTTTCTCCTTTTTTGTCAAAAGCTCTTCTGAAATCCTGTCTCTGCAAATCATGATGCACAGTAATAGTGACAAATCTCAGATGCTACAGAGATCTTCTTTATACACATTAGCTCTAAGTAGGTATTTTAGAGAAAACAAATGGCCTGATCAAGAATAAATTAAGCAGCCAAGTGTGCTGGCTCTATGAGATAGGGACCAGACTGGTCTACATAGAAAGTACTAGGCCAGCTATGGATATAGGGAAACTCTGTCTCAAAGAAATGAAATAAAACAAAGACTAAGGGTCTACTTTGGAAAATTCTTAAAAATTAAATCCTTTAGATGTATCCAAAAATGGTGACTGCCTCTTTAAATTGCTTTGGAACTCATTTGCTTAATCAAATTTATCTCCTCTGCTTCACAAAGGAAAAAAAGAAGTCAAATAATTTGTCTTGGTCAAAAAGCTGAATGTCTAGAAGTATCAGAAACATGAGCAATTTTCCAAGTCAGACTAGAAAACCAAACTAGGCAAAAGAGCTCCAAAACACTTGGCCAAGAAACGGACAGGAAAGAATTAGGGATTAGATGCCTAATTTAAAAACTCAATGTCGCCGGGTGTGTGGTGCACGACTTTAATCCTAGCACCCGGGAGGCAGAGGCAGGTGGATCTTTGTGAGTTCAAGACCAGCCTGGTCTACAGAGGGAGTTCCAGGCCAGATGGGGCTACAGGGAGACCCTGTCTCGAAAGGACAAAAAAACAAAACAAAACAAAACTCAATGTCTACTTCAGGTTCTAAATCAGCCAATTTGGGCCACTAGGTGGCACTGTGTCTCAGCAAGATGAAAAGGGTTAGAAAATATAAGAAGAAAAGTGTCCTTTTTAGAGTCACAAGAAATTAAAAAAAAAAAAAAAGAAAGTGAGTTGGGGGCTGGAGAGATGGTTCAGTGGTCAAGAGTACTGGCTGCTCTTCTAGAGGATCCAGGTACAGATCCCAGCACCTACATGTTGCTAACAACCATCCCAATCCATAACTCCAGTTCCAGGAGATCCAAGGCCCTCTTCTGGCCTCTGACATGGGAACACTTACATACACGCAGGGAAAACACACACATAAAGTTTTAAAAAATCAGCCAAGCAGGGCATGGTGGTGCACACCTTTAATCCTAGCACTTGGGAGGCAGAGGCAGGCGGATCTTTGTGAGTTCCAGGCCAGCCTGGTCTACAGAGTGAATTCCAGGACAGCTGGGGCTACAGGGAGACCCTGTCTCAAAAAGACCCCCCCCCCAAATAAAAATCAGCCAGCCATGGTGGCACACGCCTTTAATCCCAGCATTCAGGAGTCAGAGGCAGGCAGATCTCTTTGAGTTCCAGGCCAGCCTGGTCTACATAGCACATTCCAGGGCAACTGGGGAATACAGGGGGACCCTGTCACAAAAAAAAAAAAAAAGGAGTTGTTTCATAACTGAGTAATTTACAACCCAAAGCACAGAAATCATGTCAGAAGATTGCTGATACTACATCCCAACATCTTACCACTTAATCCATAAATCAGCAGGCAGCATATAAAATCCAAAACTGATCTTGGTTCTTCTGCTTTGTTACTATTTCATTACATTACATTACATTACATTACATTACATTACATTACATTACATTACATTACATTACATTACATCCAAAATCACTTTCTTGTTTCTATGATGTGCTGTTTTCTGGTTTTAGTTTATCTGTCAGCAAATAAGTGTAATCCCTGATACTTCGTTTCTCTCAACACTTCTTCTCTTCTCTCCCCTTTCAGAACTGTTTTGTCTAATATTACTTGACATGAAACAGAAGATGTCCACTCAACTCCTTCCTTTTATTGTTTCCTATTTAAAAACCACATGGTCTTCTCATTTTAAGAATTCTGATCCTAAACACTACTGCAAAAGGATAAAAATAACCAGCAAAAGCAAATACCACATGATCTCTAAGGCATTCTTATCAAACACCTTCCTCTCTATCATCCTTTTCATTTAGGAGTTCCTAAGAGAAAGTCCTCATGTTCACAGAAAAGCTCTGGGTCTGAATCTTGACTGCACAAAACAGTCCATGTTTGAGCAATTATAACTCCCAGACTGCCTGCTGTAAGTAAGATGCTGCGGGCTAAACAAGAATGTGTGTAATGTGTTTATTAAGTCCCAGGACTCTGAGAGGCTGTTTCCTTTCCTTTGAAAACACCCTGGAAGCTCTTCTTGTCTGGAGAGCTCTGGCCCCTATCTGCTTGGTGTAGGAAGTGTGAGGTGCAAGGATTGTTGGTACAGGGAGGTCTGCAGAACTGGTGAGAAGTGGTATGGCCCAGGAGATTCTGGACACAGCCAGCAGGGCTGAGCAGGATAGGTGGCAAGTGGGTGGGAGGGATGGTAGAGATTCCTCAGAGCTGACATCCTATCAAGGTAAGAAAGGAAGATGGTCCATTCTGGATATGTCAAGCTGAGGTAGGCAACTGGCTATGCCTAGCTGGTGTTGAAAGAAAGCCCAGGGCAGGGATGATTTACAACCTCCAGAGGGTGAAATACTGATGTTTCTCAGAGACAGAGAGATAAAAACTCATCACAAGGGGCTGGAGAAATGGCTCAGAGGTTAAGAGTGTGGACTGCTCTTACAGAGGACCTGAGTTAGATCCCCAGCACCCACATGACAGCCAAGAACCATCTTTAAGCCCGGCATGGTGCTGCACGCCTTTAATCCTAGCACTCGGGAGGCAGAGGCGGAGGCAGAGGCAGAGGCAGAGGCAGAGGGGCAGAGGGGCAGAGGGGCAGAGGGGCAGAGGTGCAGGGGCGCAGAAGCGCAGAGGCAGAGGCAGGCGGATCTCTGTGAGCTCCAGGCCAGCTGGGGCTATAGGGAGACCCTGTCTCAAAAAAAAAAAAAAAA
>VZQC01007611.1:292106-303901 GCA_009823505.1 Rhizomys pruinosus
TTTTTTTTTTTTTTAATTTCTGTATGTGTATGAATGTACTGTCTGCATGCAAGTCTGTGCACCCGTGTCGTGCAATGCCGTGGAGGTCAGAAGAGGGTGTCGGATTCCCCTAGAACTGGAGTTCTCCTGGAATTGGAGTTTCAGACGGTTCTCGGCCGTCATGTGGGTGCTGGGGATCGAACCCGGGTCCTCTGTAAGAGCGGTCAGCGCTCTTAACCGCTAGGCCATCTCTCCAGCCCCTCATGCTGCACTTATAAGTAGAACTATTGGCATTTAATGTAATTCTTTTCTACATTACTAGCTGCCAAAAATATATCCTAAATGCATTTAGACATAATTGATAAAACAAACCCCAGGGAAAGCTTTGAGGGCACTGCCGAACTCCAACTTTCTCCCAAGCACTGGCTTACCTGGCTCCTTTATGACTGTCATGTGACCAGGGAGGCCATACATGGATGACAGGCCAGTAACAGGCTAAAGCTGTCAACTTAAATGTAAATGAGTTAAACTGAAAGTTCTGTGTCTGGCTACATCAGCTGCAAACCCAGGAAGCTGCTTAGGAAAACTAGACAAGGCAGACCCACTATCCTCAGGAGAGAAAACCAAGGCACACAGCCATGTCAAAAACCTGAAAACCTTGACTCTAAGATCTATGTGCCCAGGGCCTGGTGTAGGAGGCCTGAAGGCTCCTCTGGAAGGTAAGGAATGGGCACAATTGCCATGGAGCAACCAACAAGGTTCCTAGGTTCCTCTAATGTGGGAAGCAGGTATGATGGCTGAAGTGTGGAGGGGACCACAGTGTATGACAGAGCATCAAGGCAGAGAGCCCATGCGGAGCTGTCTTCAGCCAGAACCCACTGCTGGGAGCCTGTACGCATGGAGCAGGAAACTCCTGAGTACTTTCTCCTGGCCCTCCACCCGTTAGCAGAGGGGAAGTTGCCATGTGTTCTCTACATCTCAGTTCACTTTTACTCAAGCCACAAGGAAACCTTTTGCTCATCTGGGTTCCTCCCAACATGTCCAAGAAGCTAATACCATATCATACCCCAGAGCAGAAAAATTAGGATGATACACCTCCTCTTTATGGAGGGGATTCTGTTTAAAGACTCCTTTGGAATTTTTGAGACATAATCTTACTATATGTAAACAAGACTAGCCTCACATTCACGATCTTTCAGCCTCAGCATTTCAAGTGCTGGGAAGACAGACATGTCTGGCCTATGCTTTGTCATTTCCCAAGCAACATTAGATGAAACTAACTAGCCACGGTGTATGAGATTCTACAAGGGAACGAGTGCTCCAAACCAACCAACCAAGCACCTGAGATCCCAGCCTGTGAGATAAATGTCAAACCAGAGCTCTTTAGATTGACACTTAACTACATCTATTAATGGGACTTCTCAGAGAACAGTGGCCAGTGGCCTACTGTCTCTTTCCCTTTGTCACCCTCAAAGCCCTTTCAACTCTGCACTGATTCCCCTGCCATTCACTGGCTTGTCCATGCTTAGAATTAGCCTTCTCACATTCCCCTGCTCAATGCCTGTACACCTCTAGCCTGCTCTACTGACATCATCAGTGCTCTTATCTGCTGAGCGGACTCTCCAGCCCTGAATGGTGGTGTTTTATTATTTTTATTTTATATGTGTTTGAGTGTGCTACCTGCATGTGTCTAAGTTTACCCATGTCATGCAACACCTACGAAGTCCATAAGAGGGAACTAGATCCCCTAGAACTGGAGTTAGAGGTGGCTGTTAGCTACCATGAAGGAAGTGGGAATGGAACCCAGGTCCTCTGCAAGAACACCCAATGCTCTTAACTGTTGAACTATCTCTCCATCCTGACAAAAAGAATTTTAGGGCAAAAAAAATAAATATAAGAATTTTCAAGGGCTGGGCACATGATCGTGTAATCCTAGCATTTGGGAGATATTAGAAAAGGAAAGTTTAGGGGCTGGAGAGATGGCCTAGCGGTTAAGAGCGCCGACCGCTCTTGCAGAGGACCCGGGTTTGATCCCCAGCACCCACATAGCGGCCGAGAACCGTCTGAAACTCCAATTCCAGGAGAACTCCAGTTCCAGGGGAATCCGACACCCTCTTCTGACCTCCACGGCATTGCACGACACGGGTGCACACACCTGCATGCAGACAATACATTCAGACACATACAGAAATAAGTAATTAATAAAAAAAAAGAAAAGGAAAGTTTAAGATCATCCTCAGCTATATTCCAAGTTCATGATCAGCCTGGATTACATGTCAAAAGCCAAAATCAAAAATAAAAATGCTTCTGCAACATATACTTTAAGGAAAAGGAAGACAAGCACGGTGGTTGGCACAAGAGGATCACAAGTTCATGGCCAGCCTGGAGGACATAGTGAAACCTGTTTCAAAGAACAACAACCAAACAGAAAAGCAATGTCTTCAGACAGAGACACAGTGAAGAAGGCTGTGCCTAAAGTGACAACAGGGAGGTTGCAAGGCACTCCACTGTTCATACAAATCTCAGGGGGAACTTATAGTGAGGTTCAGGGTTAAGGCTACATGTACTATGAAGATGGTAAGCCTGGTACTCGGACACTCACCTAGGACTTGGAGGTAGAAATGGTACCACTCAGAGCCCACCACCACAGTTTTCAGAAATGAAGCCCCTATACCCCAACTCACCCAATCTAGGGACCTATGAGGGCCTATGGAGTAGCAGAAGATAGACATCCTTGGCAGGGCAAGGTTATTTATTATCAAGTAAAAACACGGGATATCTATAATCAAAAAAGTCAAAGAAACAAACTATATGGACAAGCATGGGCACACAGAAGTGATGGGGAATGAAAAAATGATGACATCACAGAAGCAGGACTTCTAGTGGAGATGATCAACAGTAAAACTAAAAATCAACTGAACAAGGGTTGACAGATATTATTCAGAAGACAAGAAAATCTAGACATGCACTGCCCCTGGAAGCAAGAACAGAGAGTATGAGAAATGCTAAGAAGACAGTGAGAACACACCAAGCTGACACTAGAGGGAGCAGCATGCACTTCTAATGAACACCAGTCTACAGAAGTGGGAAGATGTCTTCTTCCAAATTTAAGGGCACCAGCAATGAAGATTACACAAGTGAAAACATCGTTCCCTCTAATACATTAACCCAATCAGTTACAAGGAAGCTATGAAAACAGGGCTTTAGAAAATGAGCTTTATGATAGTTACAGTCAAAAAGCTTAAGGACAGAACAGCTGCAAATGAAGAATGGAAGATACAAACCAAGACAACACTACTCTAAAGAAGACATAACAGACTAGGCAGAAACCCCAGTAAACTTTATATTATTAGACACTGAGAGAGAGGATCTCTAAATATAACTTATCAAAAGATACATATATTCTCTTTGGATATAAACACAAGAGCCCCATAACAGAAAGCAGCCACTCAAAGACCTATGAGGATAAACCAGCAAAGCCATTATTACAGGCAGGCTTTGTTTTTTTTTTTTTTTTTTTGTGTTTGGTTTTTGTCTTTTTGAGACAGGGTCTCTGTTTAGTCCCAGCTGGCCTGGAGCTCGGTTTGTAGACCAGGCTGGCCTTGAACTCAGAGATCTACCTGAATATGCCTCCCAAGTGCTAGGATTAAAGGTGACACCACACCCAGACAGAGGCTGGTATTTTTTAACACACCTCTTTGAATGATATGTGAAGAGAAAAAAAAACACCAGTGTAGGAATTTAGCAAGCCTGGCTAGAAAATGAACATACATGTGCACATGTAGGTGGGTACAGTGCTGTGGATAGAACTCGGGCACTGGTGGGCACTGGTCTTTACCTCTGACCTACATCGAAACTACCTAAGTGTGGCCTATGTGGAGACAGGTGAGCATTCACTGCATAGAATTCTCTCCACTTTTCCATGTATTTCATACATTATCATAATAAAACATGGTAGCAGTGGGTGGCCTTAACTCACCAGTTCACAGTTCACCTAACAAGGACATTTCTCAGTCACTAGGTTAACAGTGAAGCTGATGTGCGAACAATCATCCAGACATGGCTGCTATACCCCCAGCACCCAGTATGCTGAGGCAGGAGGTGATACATAATGAGACCATGTTTCAAAAATAAGTAAAAATGTTCTCATTTGGAAAGGTAAGAACAGAAATCAAAAGTTTTAAAACAAACATTGAACATTTTAAAATATTTATTTTTATCTGATGTGTAGGGGAGGGGGTGTGTGCCCACAGAAGTCAGAAGAGGTACCAGATACCCTGTAGCTAAAGTTATAGGGAATTGTAAGACACCTTATTTGGTGCTGCACAACAAACGGGTCCTTTGAAAAAGCAGTCATCTTTCTAGCCCCCACATTTAATAGTCTTCAGTCACCGGGCATCTTACATACAACAACAAAACCACCTCATTTCAAACTAGCCCGGCATAAGCAAAAGAACACAATAGGGGGCGTAGTGGCACATGCCTTTAATCCCAGCATTGGGGAACCAGAGGTAGATGGATCTCTGTGAGTTGCAGGCCACCTAGGGCCACAGGGAAACCCTGTCTCAGACCAAAAACAGGGGGCTGGAGAGATGGCCTAGCGGTTAAGAGCGCTAACTGCTCTTGCAGAGGACCGGGGTTCGACCCCCAGCACCCACATGGCGGCTGAGAACCATCTTTAACTCCAGTTCCAGGGGAATCCGACACCCTCTTCTGACCTCCATGCCATTGCACGACATTGGTGCACAAACCTACGAGCAGAAAGTACATTCATACACATACAAAATAATAAAATTTTTAAAAAAAGACCAAAAAAAACCCCAAACAACTAGGATTTAACAGCTAGGAGAAGACAAGCTTTTGATGTTGAAGACATACAACAGTGGGTGCAAGGAGGACTGTACATACACCCGATCCTGCAGGCCCAGGGCTGAAGGGACAAGGACACTGTGGGATCAATGAACAGAGCAGGGGTACATCAGAAAAGACAGTAAAGCATGCTAACACACCTGTACTCTCAGGACTTGGGAGGCTAGGGCAGAAGGACCAAGAGTTCAAGGCCAGTGCAGGCCTTGATTCAGAAAATGGGAAGGAAGGAGAAAGGGAGAGAGGAAGGGAGGGAGAAAACCCAACAGAGTCAATATGCAAGAGAAATACAGCATAACTACAAATGGGAAGGTGTTTAATTTCAAGAGTGATCATGAATTTAAACAAAACAAGGCACTGTTGCCTATCACATATCCCCCAGGAAGAAACGCAAACCAAAATATCTTCACACACCCAATACTGTTGTTGCTGATCTAAACCAGCGGCCACCAGCTATAACATGACACATTGGCATGATGGAGTGCTGGACTCATACACACTTCTATTTAGCAGGATGAAAAGTCCCTTTGTAATTTTTTGAGACAGAGTATCCCTTTAGTCCCAGCTGGCTTGGGGAGCTTGCTATATTGAACTCACAGAGATTCACCTGCCTCTGTCTCTGAGTGCTGGGATTAAAGGCTTGCGCCACCATGCCAGGGTTAAAGGCGGTTCTTAGATGCCGTGTAGGTGCTGGGAATCGAACCCAGGACCTCTGCAAGAGCAGTCGGTGCTCTTAACCACTGAGCCATCTCTCCAGGACCACCCCCCCCTTGTAATTTTTAAGCAAACCTGGAGACTAGTAGCATTTTATTTATTTATTTTTATTTTACGTATATGAATGTTTTGCCTGTATGTGTGTGCAGTGCCCACAGAGGCCTGAAGAAAGCATCAGATCCTCCTGAACTGGA
This sequence comes from Rhizomys pruinosus, assembly GCA_009823505.1. Lineage (NCBI taxonomy): Eukaryota > Metazoa > Chordata > Mammalia > Rodentia > Spalacidae > Rhizomys > Rhizomys pruinosus. The sequence continues at coordinate 297,860 of VZQC01007611.1, forward strand.
GTTATGGACAATTGTTAGCTATCACATGGGTAGTGGGAACCAAACCCAGGTCCTCTGTAAGATTACAAGTACTCCAAGCTCTAAGATTTTAATTTTTAAAAATATTTTATTAATTATTTTAATCATTTTATGTGTATGAGTGTACTGTCTGCAGTGCACCCACGTCATGCAACACTCAGGAAGGCCAGAAGATGGTACCGGATTTCCCTGGAACAGAGTTACGGACTATCATTACCGTGAGTGTTGGGAATCAAACCCAAGTCCTCTGCAAGAACCATGCTCCAGCCCTTTAAGGTTTTAATATAAATTTAAGTAAAGGTGTTGGAGGCAGCCTTAGGAAAAGGACAGTTGTCTTTTCTCAAGTGTGGATGTGAACTTCTCAGGACATAAAGGCTGAAAACCCAGCAAGATCCACATAGAACCTCATTTCATTTATAATAAATGCATGCAAACGTTTATTTCTAAGAGACTATATCAAGAATTTTTTTTCAATTTGATAACTTCATTTAAATTTTCTCTAGAATGTATCATTGCCTTTAGAAACAAGCTAAAACCCATTCAAAGGGCTCCAAATGACCCAACAGGTAACCCTTTCCAGTATTCCTGTCAATGTACTCGGAAAGATCTCTGAACAGAGAGAGTTTTGTACTGCTGATCATAGCTTCAATCAACACGTATTCTGTGTGGCCGTGACACTAAGCACCTGGCATGGATCATGACACTGAACTCCCTTCAAACACCAACAGGCAGGTTATCAGCATGGCCACTAAGAACAAGCACCAAGAAATTTCTGATCAAGCACCATGAGAAGAGCTAGGCCTGGAGCCAGGTGCTCTGTGTATGTGAACACTCAGCCATCACCTCCTCATGAGGCATCCTGTGCTATAAAGGTCCCGAGTCTCAGTGGCAGAAGTGCAGAAATACAGGAATTTAGAGAGAAAGGACACAAGAGCAGTGCAAACAGTCAGTTCAAAACATGACGTTCAGTTGCTTGGCCACATCCTCCAAGACTGATCTGATCAGATGCTCACTCTGTCTTGCTCCTGTGTTAGACCGTAATATTCACAGCTCTGGTCTTTCCACAGGGGTTTCCACTCCATTTTTCTGAATTCTAACAAAAACATCATGCCATGATTTTGAAAGTACCAGTTAAGACTCCAAGCCCTCCTCTTCTATTTATTTATATTCCTGTAAGCTTTCTATAATTGCTAGAAACCAAATTTATACCAATGTAATGCAAACTGTGACTCACTTCAAATTTTAGAAATAGAACCTAAAACTTTTTGCAGCACTTGGGAGGCAGAGGGAGGGGATCTAGAAGTTCAAGGCCAATGTCTGAGTGAGACCCTGTCTCAAACAATAATTATTAAAAAAAAAAAAAGAAACCTTTAATAAAGTCTCTAGTCCTAGAAATTTCTACTTTAAATATGAAAGAGAATACTTTCTAGCAGAGGAATATGGCAATTTAATTTTTTTTTTTTTTCTGTATATGTATGAATGTACTGTCTGCATGCAAGTTTGTGCACCCATGTCGTGCAATGCCGCGGAGGTCAGAAGAGGGTGTCAGATTCCCCTGGAACTGGAGTTCTCCTGGAATTGGAGTTTCAGACGGTTCTCGGCCGCCATGTGGGTGCTGGGGATCGAACCCGGGTCCTCTGCAAGAGCAGTCGGCGCTCTTAACTGCTAGGCCATCTCTCCAGCCCCGGAATATGGCAATTTAAAATAAAAATATAAACCACAGTCAATGTTAGATTTAATTTTTAGTGTTATTAATGGCATCATTCCTACATGACTCACAAAAGAAACAATAAAAAGTATACTTAAAATAATGAATTCTAGGGGCTGGAGAGATGGCCTAGTGATTAAGATCGCCGACTGCTCTTGCAGAGGACCCGGGTTCGATCCCCAGCACCTACATGGCAGCTGAGAGCCGTCTTTAACTCAAGTTCCAGGGGAATCCAATGCCCTCTTCTGACCTCCACAGCATTGCACAACACGGGTGCACAAACCTACATACAGATGGTACATTCATACACATAAAGAATAAATAAAATTTTAAGAAGTTAAAAAAAAATAATAGATTCTAGGCCAAGCATGATTACACATACTTTAGCCCCAGGACTCAGGAAGCAGAAACAGGCAGATTTCTGTGAGTTTGAGGTCAGCGTGGTCTATACAGTGAGGCCAGCTGGGGTTACAAAGTAAGACCCTATCTCAAAAGTTAATTCTTTTAGTAAGACAAATGACCTACTCAAAAGATGGAGTAAAGAGCTGAATAAAGTCTTCACCAGTGAGGAATTAAAGATGGCTGAGAACCATCTTAAAAAGTGTTCAACATCATTAATAATTAAGGAAATGCAAGTTAAAACCACTCTCAGATATCATCTCACTCCAGTACGGCTAGCTAAGATCAAGAAAACAAAAGACAACAGATGCTGGAGGGGTTATGGGGAAAGGAGAACACTCATCCACTGCTGGTGGGAATGTAAACTTGTACAACCACTATGGAAAGCAGTGTGGAGAACCCTTAAAAGACTCAAAATGAGGGCTGGAGAGATGGCCTAGCGGTTAAGAGCGCCGACCGTTCTTACAGAGGACCCAGGTTCGATCCCCAGCACCCACATGGCGGCCGAGAACCGTCTGAAACTCCAATACCAGAAGAACTCCAGTTCCAGGGGAATCCGAGACCCTCTTCTGACCTCCACGGCATTGCACGACACGGGTGCACAAACTTGCATGCAGACAGTACATTCATACACATACAGAAATAAATAAAATTAATAAAAAAAAATACTCAAAATGAGCTTACCACCTGACCCAGTCATACCACTCCTGGGTATAGACCCCAAAGACTCATCCTACCGCAAAGATACATGCACATCCATGTTTATTGCAGCTCTCTTCACAATAGCAAAGAGCTGGAACCAACCCAAATGCCCCTCAATAGACAAGTGGATGACAAAAATGTGGTACATCTACATAATGGAGTACACTATTCAGTGGTAAAGAAAGATGGCATTATGAACTTTGCAGGTAAATGGATGGAGCTCGAAGCCAATATGCCGAGTGAAATAACACAGTCCCAGAAAGACAGAGAATGGTTTCCCTCATTTGTGGATGCTAACACCAAATCCCCCAGATGAAAAGCAAGCTGAACAACATTATGGATATATTTTTGTATATCTGAAAGCAACTATGTTGTTATAATGTGAATCTTGCAATGAGCTCTAGAATCCACCCACCAATTACTTTGACTCTGTAATTACTGTATATGGGTGGAGAGTATGTATCTGTATTTTAGAGTAATATGAAACTAACGGAGGAAAATGTGAGTTCCTAAGCATAAAAAAAGACTGAGAGAAAGAAGCAGGACAGATATGGCAGAATGCATGATTGATGGGATGGGATGGGGTGGGGTGGGGGGAAGGGAAAGGAGAAAACAATGTATGAAATACACAAAACATCAATAAATTTAAAAAATTAATTCTTTTGACTCATTTCACCTGTAAAGAGTACAGTACACATAATAGGTATCTTCATAAACATTTGGTATATTGTGTGCACAGCCATGAACCTAATACAAGCAAGACATGGGGTACTATGAAACATGATGGGTTGAAGGAGGCTTACCTTAAGTTTTCCAAAATACTTTTTTTTCTCTCCTGCAACCAGATTTCTCTTGCAAGCTCTTTTTTCAAAATAGAGCAATGTTAAATTTTCACACTGTGAAAATATTTGGACTGACCTAGAAAGCCCAAATAAAATCTAAACCATTTGAAGTCTTTGTTATGGTATGGGAGCTTAGGATGACATTTCACTTTATTTTAGCACATCTCTCAAAACATCACAGGAACCTCAGTAACAATATATCCAGAGAAAATACTAGCCCAATGTTGTAATTCTACAAACAAGAGTAAAACAGAGCTTCACTAAGATATTAAAAAGACAATTATCTTACTGAATTGCTTATCGGAAAGATGGAGTGCAGACCTCCAACCATAAGATCCAGTCATGCTGACAGACACATCAAACAATCTAATACAACAGTCCAATACACAAAATGATTTCACTATCAGAAAACTTTTGATTTCTCAATTTGCAAAAAGAAACCCTTAATACACAGAGAAAGTGAAGAGTAACCTATCACCAATTTATGGATAATTCTGTATTTCAGTGTAAAATAGAAGCAAAATATCATTAAGCATTCAGTATACTTAAAAATAGGCAATACACATTATGAGCTGCAAGACATTTATAATTAAGTTTACGTTTTAGTGAATAAAATCAAGGTCAGCAGGATTCTATTGTGATATATTTTATTGTCCAAGACTATGTATTAGAAAGCATGATTTGACACAATATTTAAATTTTACCTCAAGATGAATTAGGACGGGATCTGCAAATCTCACTCAAATGTGCAATACTTACTCTAATACTTCATAGTTAGACTTCTTTTCTAGTGCGTTGCCTCGCATCTCCCAGTAGGATCGCCTAAAACCACATAAACTGACATGTATATAAGGAACATTTATACTGTGAAATGACAAACTAGTAAACTCTGATTTTACAATTAAAAAACTTTTAATGAATGAAGAATCAACGTAGAGTTTGTTATCACCTACCGTATTTCTAGACAACCCAACTTCAAAGCAATTTCCTGGTCTACTTGATCAGCTATCTCTAACATGTAGTCACTCTTGACCTGGAATAAAGGAACAGGAAAGAGAAATACATTTTCAAAAGATTACACAATAAATGTTTGTTGACTGACCTTGACACATGTTCACATTACATCAATAATAACAGTTATCAAGGAAGCCTGTACACTCTGAGACTGCAAGCCTCTGATTCTGAAGCAACTTACACACTATAATCCCAGCAGTGATACGCTGCCTTGTACCCCTTTCATTCAGCCAAAAGCAAGAACTCATAGCTAGAGCTCTGTGTCTACAAACCATAACAGACAGATTTTCTGAGTTCTCACTAGAGTTCCCAAAGCATTCTGGGAACCCCAGTGCAAGCACCAAGATAATACTTCATACCCCAATATGCAACCACAGTCTTTCCGCCCAAGTGTCAACTCTAGTTATGAATTTTTTTATGTTTTTCCTTTTTTTATTGTTTTCTGTATATTTTTGTACAAGATTATGTTACAAATATAGAACCGTGTCTCCCTCCCTATGCCCCCACCCCACCAGAGCTCATGCATTCTGCCAAACATGTTTTTCATCTTTTTCTCACTTTCTCAAAATTCTCAATATAGAAGTTGACTGTTTCAAGCAGAAGTTCACCTTTTCAGTCAGTTCTTTGACACAGTCTTTTCTGTTGTTGTTGTTCTTCCCAGTATGCACTACTCCCAACTACTTAGACAAAAGCTACTACTAGGTTGGCGTTAGCATCCACAGATGAAGGGATACCATTCATCGTTTGTTTTTCTGGGACTGTGTTACTTCACTTAACATAATACCTTCTAGTTTCATCCATTTACCTGAAAAGTTCATGATGTCATCTTTCTTTACTGCTGCATAGAACTCCATTGTGTAGATGGACCATATTTTCTCTATCCACTCATCAGTTGAGGGGAACTTGGGTTGGTTCCAACTTTTAGCTATTGTGAACAGATAAACATGGATGTGCATGTATCTTTGTGGTAGGATGAGTCTTGTGAGTATATACAAAGGAGTGGTATGACTGGGTCAGGTGGTTAGCTCATTTTGAGTCTTCCAAGGGTTGTCCATACTGCTTTCAATAGTGGCTGAACAAGTTTACATTCCCACCAGCAGTGGATGAGTGTTCCTCTTTCCCCACAACCTCTCCAGCACTTGGTTATCATTTGTTTTCTTGATGCTAGCCAGTCTTATCAGAGTGAAATGATATCTTAAAGTGGTTTTCATTTGCATTTCCTTAATTATTAGTGATGTTGAACACTTCTTAAGATGTTTCTCAGCCATCTCTAATTCTAATTTCTCACTTGTGAAGTGTCTGTTCAGCTCTTTGCTCCATCTTTTTTTTTTTTGGACTGGATAGGTATATATATATATA
>VZQC01007611.1:308416-391119 GCA_009823505.1 Rhizomys pruinosus
ATCTACACAATGGATTTCGATGCAGCATAAAGAAAGATGACATCATGAAAGCTTTGCAGGAAAATGGGCTGGAGCTTAGAGGACCTCAGGCTGAGTGAAGTAACACGTCCCAGAAAACAAACGGATGAATGGTATCCTCATCTGTGAATGCCAGTCCCAATTACCTAGTTGTATTTCTTGTGCACGCCCCTTGAGCTTTTGTCCAAGTAAGTTGGGAGTGATGCATATTGGAAAACAACAACAACAACACACAACAACAACAACAGAAAGGACTGCATCAAAGACTTGACTGAAACAGTGACTTCTGCTCAAAACAGTCACGTCCACAGGGGAAAATCTTGAGAAAGAGAGAAAAGCATGTTTGGCAGAGGGCATGAGCTCTGCTGGGATGGGTGAAGGGTGGGACGCGGGTCTAGGTTTGAAAATCATGGGGCTGGAGAGAGAGCCTAGCGGTTAAGAGCACCAACGTTCTTGCAGAAACCCGGGTTTCGATCCCCAGACCCAACATGGCGGCTGAGAACCGTCGTAAACTCCAATTCCAGGAGCTCCAGTTCCGAGGGAGATCCGAACGCCCATGCTTCTGACCTCCGCGGCATGGCCAACAACACGGTGCACAACCCCATGCAACAGTACATTCACACCCATAAAGTAAATAAAATAAAAATAAATTCTAAAAAAAAATCTTGACCAAAAAAAACCTTTTGTTAGTTTCTTTTCCTAGGTGTTTGAGGATTGTTGCTCCTCTCTTCTGCCCTTTGAATTGCTTCAAGTATTTTATGAAGAGTTGGTTTTCCGGACACGTATTCTATCATCTTGTTTATGTCATGGAAGATTTTTCTCTCTCCTTCAACTATAATTGACATTTTTGCTGGGTACAGTAACCTGGGTTGGCATCGATAGTCCTTTTAACACTGGGAATGCTTTGCTCCACGTTCTTCTTGCTTTCATAGTTTGCACTGAGAAGTCAGTTATAATTCTGATGGGTTTCCCCTTATATGTAACTTGTTTTTCTCTTATGGCTTTCAGAATTTTGTCTTTGTTTTGCACATCTAGTGTTTTAACTATGATATGGTGTGGGGAGTTTCTTTTCTGATCTTGTCTGTTTGGAGTTCTATGTGCTTCTTGTATTTGTATTGGTTTGTCTTTTTTTAGTTTGGGGAAGTTTTCATCTATTATTCTGTTGACGATCTTATCAATACCATTCTCTTGGGATACTTCACCTTCCTTTATTCCTATGATGTGGAGGTTTGATCTTTTCATAGTGTCCCATATTTCCTGGTTGTTCTACTTTTGTGTATTTTTAAATTTTTCATAATCTTTTTTTAAACATTTAAAATTTTTTATTTATTTTTGTACGTGTATGAATGTATTGTCTGCATGTAGGTTTGTGCACCCATGTCGTGCAATGCAGCGGAGATCAGAAGAGGGTGTCGGATTCCCCTGGAACTGGAGTTCTCCTGGAATTGGAGTTACAGACATTTCTTAGCCACCATGTGGGTGCTGGGGATCGAACTCGAGTCCTCTGCAAGAGCAGTCGGTGCTCTTAACCGCTAGGCTAATCTCTCCAGCCCCAATTTTTCATAATCTTTACTTGAGGCTTTTAGTTGTTCTGTGTTATCTTCCAGGTCTGATATTCTTTGTTCTGCTTCCTCCATTCTACTTCTGAGGCTTTTTCCATTCCTTTCCTCTTGATTGGATGAGTGCTTGATTTCCTTTTTCATTTTGTCTTGTGATTTCTTTAGTATTTCCACTTCCTTTTGGAGCTTCTCAATCTCTTTCTGTAGCTCTTTGCTTTGCTGGTTGGTTTCCTTTTCTTTTTCAACATGGGATCTTTTCATGTTTCCACTTCCTTCTGGAGTTTGTCATTCTCTCTCTAGGTCCTTCTTGAGTTTTTCATTCTCTCTCCTTAGTTCTCTAACTTGTTCTTTATAGTCTTTGATTTCTTTGAGTATGTCCACAATTGTTCTCAGATCTGTGAGATTGGATGAGGGTTCTGTTTCCTTTTTCATCTCATCCTGTGATTTCTTTAATATTTCCACTTCCTTTTGGAGCATCTCTCAATCTCTTCTTGTAGCTCTTTGCTTCGCTGGTTGGCTTCCTTTTTTCAGTGTTTCCACTTCCTTTGGGAGTTTGTCATTTTCTCCTTCTAGTTCTTTCTGGAGTTTGTCATTCTCTCCCTTTACTTCTTTCTGAAATTTGTCATTGTCTCCCTCTAGTTCCTTCTTGAGTTTTTCATTCTCTCCTTAGTTCTCTGACTTGTTCTTTATATTCTTTGATTTCTCTGAATAGGTCTGCAATTGTTCCTCTAAGATCTGTTTCCTGGTCACCTCCAGGGGGATCCCACTGTAGGAATCTCCCACAGGGTTGGTAGAGCTTGGTGTGGATTTATCCTGCAACTTTCCCTCTTTGCCTGTATTCCCAAGTGCATCCTGAATGCCTCTTCACCGTGTTGAGGCTTACTTTGCTTGTCTCCTTCAGATGCCTAATTTTTTCTTCTCGTTTATGGACTGCTGACTTGTCTAGGTTTCAGGCCTTCAATTTTTTTTTATATTTTGGAAATCTAACTCACTCTTCCCTTTCTGTTTTAAAGGTTCTCCAAAAAATCCACTTGGACACTCCCTCGGTGTGGGGGGGGGGTGGATATGGATGCCTGGCTTAGCCCCGGAACTCTGTGCTTCAGGTGGTCCTGGGAAGTCCCTGATAAGCTCTGTGCGCTCAAGTCTCACAGTAGCAACAGGCCCACCCTTAATACCAGCTAGCAGGGTGACTCCACCCCGACAGCCACACAAGACAATGATTTAACTATCCAATGCACCAACGAAACAATTATCCAACAACCCAGAGATAGATGTATCCAACAATCTGCCTGGCTGAAGCGCCTGGCTCCTACCTGTGCTTCAGGTGGTCCTGGGAGGTCCCTGATCTCTAGTTATGAATTTGTAAAGCAACATGCCTGAAGTCTAATAATATAAAGAGACAAAAGGTCACCCTCTGGCAATAAACATGCTCAATTCAACACAGAGCCAGGTGTGTGTCCTCTGATCCCAGCACTAGGGAGCCTGAACCAAACAGCCAGACTGTCTCACAACACCAAAAAGCTGGCCAGCAAGAAGGATGAGAGAGTAAAAGGGCCTGCTGCGGGGGGGGGGGGGGTGTCCTCCCATATCCTGATGTCATACTTTTCTCCAGTCAGTGTGTGTGCCTTTTTCAAAGAGAAAATAATGGGCTTCACATAGGAAATCTCTTCATCCTACCTCTCTTCACCTTGGAACCTGACATGTACATACACCAATTTGCTCATTCCTTCTCAGAACAGGAGAAATGCCCTCTCACTAGCTCAGCACCACGTTCCCTCAGCACCTCTGCTTTATTTCAGCACTAGACCTAGGAGGCTAATGGGCAATTGTTAAAGTGAGAAGGGAAAGGAACAAACTGTGGGATTTTAGTACCTCTGTGGGTGAATCCTATCTGCACAAATGATACTTCTAGGTATCCACAGCTGCTATTCCTTTCATATGGGTAGTTAGCACCAAATGAATCCAACTCATTACTCAATCCATGAAGGAAAATAAGAAAAGTTTACTTCTAGAAACATTTCATTTACACCTCTTTTGGCTCTTTCTACTATAAAAGAAACAAACAAAATAGTGGCTAACAACTGTCCACAACTACAATTCTAAGGAATTTAACACCTTCTGCCCTTCACAGGTACTGCATGCACATGGTATACACTTACATACATGCAAGCAAAACACAGACATAAAATTAAAATAAAAAAATTTTAAGGGGCTGGAGAGATGGTTCAGCATAGGAGCACTGGCTTCTCTTGAATAGGACCTGTGTTCAAATCCCAGCATCCACATAGCAGCTAACAATTGTCCATAAGTCCAAGTCCACGGGAATCCAACAGCTTCTTCTGACCCCCATGAGCACTGCACAATACAGGTGCACTTACATTCAGGCAATACATAAAAAAATTTTTAAACTAATAAAATTTTTAGGTAGATTCAAGTGTAATAATTCAGTTTTACATTACGAATACCCTTCTTAATGGACAGAGGAATTAAGGCCAAAAGGTACGGTTAGCCAAAGGAGCATGGAGCTGCTTGGCAGCTCGTTAGCTACAGCTGGTTTCTGAGGAGCTGCTGTAGACCCTCGATGTTACAGTGATGATGGACATATTATCAACCAACTGTCTTGAAGATCAGCCACTATAATTTCTAAATACTACTCACAGGAAGATATGGCCAAGTGCTCTGCATTCCTCAAAACCAAATTTATGAGAGATACTAACAAGAGATAATGCAAATTAACCATCTTCAAGGAAAATGTCACAACATTTGTGAAGAATTCTTCAGAGCCATCAAATCACACTCTAAAACCACTCACAACTGGAAGCCATCCAAGTTTTACAAAGGTACCAACTCATGATGAAGCACTCAGCCCAAAGACTTTGTACAATGTCCCTCTACTAATCCCCCATTAGAGGGTCACAGTGCAGCCTGTCATATATCTGGTCTACAGTGGGCTCTCAAGCCACTGAACACAGTCAAACCCTGACACTGGTCTGTAAGACTGAGGACTCTTCACATTCATTGCTCATTTCCCTTATGACATATCTCATAACTACCCCTCTCCTACATGATTTCATTGCGTCATTTGTGAAACGAACAAGATTCATCCAAGTATCTCAGTATATATACATAAGACTCTTGTACCATACAATGACATTCCAGTTAATGAAATGACCATGAAAATGGTGGTCCTGGCTAGGTGTGGTGGCACATGCCTTTAACCCCAGCACTACGGAGGCAGAGGCAGGTGGCTCTCTGTGAGCTCAAGGCCAGCCTGGTCTACAAAGCAAGTTCCAGGCCAGAGAAGAACTGTCTCAATAAGACGAATAAATATTAAACAAACAAACAAACAAACAAACAAACAAACAAACAAACAGTGATCCCTTAAGAACTACCATCTAAGTTTGTGTACATTTATTATGTGATCTTTGGACAATGACAAACTGCCTATAGATTTATTTCTCAGAATACATCCCCAATGTTAAACAATTCATGACCATATAGCACTTCAAACAGTGTATAGCTTCAGTTCCCAACTAGACATACATGGGAAGAGGGAACCTCAATTAGGAAATTTCCTCTATTAGACTGGCCCATGGGCATATCTGTGAGCCATTTTCTTAATTATTGAGTGATGTGGGAGGGCCCGGCCAATTGTATGTGGAGCTACTCCTGGACTGGTGGGTCTGGGTTAAGTAAGAAAGCAGGTAGAGGCAGGCTGGAGAGATGGCCTAGTAGTTAAGAGCGCCAACTGCTCTTAACCATCGAACCAGATGACCCGGGTTCGATCCCCAGTACCCACATGGCGGATGTAACTCCAATTCCAGGAGAACTCCAGTTCCAGGGGAATGCAAGACCCTCTTCCGACCTCGGCAGCATTGCACGACACGGGTGCACAAACCTACATGCAGATAGTACACTCATACACTAAATAAATAAATAAATAAATAAATAAATAAATAAATAAATAAATAAATAAATAAATAAATAGATAAATAGATAGATAGATAGATAAATAGATAGATAGATAGATAGATAGATAGATAGATAGATAGATAGATAGATAGATAGATAGATAAAAGCAGGTAGAGCATGGGCCAGAGGAACAATTGCTGGCAGTAACCAAGGTCTCGCCATGGTCTATGCTTTAGTATGCTTTAGTCCCTGCCTCCAGGATACTGCCCTGACTGAGCTCTTATCCTGACTTCCCTCTATGAAGGACTGTACTGTAACAGAAAATAAACCCTTTCCTTCCTTGGTTGCTTTTAGTCAGAATGCTTTATCACAGCAATACAGAAGAAACTAGAAGAACAGAAGTTGATACCAGGATCTTAGGATACTGCTGTGATGGACCTGACAATGTAGTTTTGGTAGGAGTGTGGAAGGATTTGGAATTTGGGGCTGAAAAAGCCATTCAGTCCTTGAAGCTTAGTGAGCTACTCTGTTCCAGGGTATACTAGGTCCTCTTTTGGCCTCTGGAGACACTGGGGGGGATGGGGGATGGGGCAATCGCCTCCCCTCCCCTCCACCCACACATACACACATACACACACACACATACACACACACACACCACCTCAAATTAGTTACAACTGAGAAAGATGAAGTTATGGCATTTATCTGATTTACATATTCCAAAGAGATAAAGAGTTGAAATCATAAAAACAAAATTAATGGTATGGAAGTGTGAAGGATGAATTCTGATGTTGGTCTGAACTGAAATCCCTGAAGACCTGAGTAAAGACAACATCTCAACAATGCCAAGGCATGTACAGGACAATGAAGACATGGAACTCACCAGAGCTAGGTGTTAATGGAGCTGCACATCATCCAAAACAAAACAGGTTTTTACCAATCCACTCACATACACACAAAAAGGACTATCTCCAGACAGACAGGAAAGCCAGCTTTATGACATACTGAGAGCAACTACCAATCCTGAACAGATTCACCATTTTAATTCTCAATTGCTTCAATAAAACCCTAAAAACAACCTCAGATCAAAACAAGAATGCAAAGGGCTAGTGAAGAACTAGGATCAGCTTTTACCTTAAGGGCAGGACTAAAACACACACACACACACACACACACACACACACACACACACACACATCCATCACGGAGGAAGCATAAAACAAAAAACACAATAATGGATGGAGACCTTAAGAACATACAGAAGCATCAGGACATCCTTTATCTGGGTATTTTGAGTCACTTGTCTTCCCTGAAGATACACATACCATGACTGAAAAACAAGTCAAGCTAGAACTGAGCTGGAGGCTTCCTTTCATCAGGTGGCTGGGGGTGGGGACAATGATGACAACAACTATCTTACTCTGCTGTGAACCCTTAAAGTACTAACCTGACAGGCAAGATAATGCAGAAATGTCATAGGGGTAACCAATCACTCTCTGACTGGACTGAGGCCCACTCCACAGGAGGGAACCCATGCCTGTGAATCCAGTCAAAACCTACTGCCAGAGAGGTCACAGGCCTAGGAGGAGAAATTAAAATGTCTGTTTAACTAAACTGACATAATGTAATATAAAACTGTAATATAAAATTGACATAATATAATTTAGAATTGCCTATTAAATATTTATATCTATACACAGGGACAAATGATAATCAGAGCTTTAATCAGAGTCCTTCTTTGCTGTGAGTGAAGACTCATGGCATGTGAAGATGCCAGTAACAAGTGATGGCTGAGTGCTCAGCCCTCAACAGGGCATTTATCCATCCTCTCTAAGGCTCAGGGAACACTGCAGAAGAGAGGGAAGAAAGAATGTAAGAGCCAGAAGACAGAGAGAAAGGCTGCAAAATGCCATCTGGGCAGGACACAACAGCTGTAATCATGAACTTACACCAGCTACAGTGGCATGTGCTGAAGCTGCAGAAGAATGGGCCATCAAGGGTCAGCCATGGGCAGAGAAAGGGCTCAGAGGCCCTAGCCTTCACAGGTGAGCTGCTGAGTACAGAGAGATTCAAATCCAACAGCTCAAAAGAGTAATTCCAACTCAAGGTTGGGACGGAGATAAATGGGTGTGGGGAAGAGTGTAATCAGAATATATTATATAAATACATGATATTGTCAAAGGATTAACTTCATAAAACATTTTTGAAAAGAGAATACTTGTCTTACATATTAAAGTCCATAATAGCTGCTAATTTTCACATTGCTGTAATAGAATATCTGACAGAAACAACTTAAAGGAAGGAGGATTTGTTCTGGTCACAGTTCAGGGTAGTATAGTCTACCATTGTAGGGAGTAGTGGCAGCAGGAGTGTGAGGCACCACTAGTCAGAAAGCAGAGGGAACTTGGGCCAGAACTGGGACCAGACTTTAATCCATAGAGCCATCCTTCAGAAAGTTCCACCTCCTACAGGCTCCGCAACACTACCAGCTGAGGACCAATGTTAAAATACATGAGCTTGCTGGGTGTGGTGGCGCACACCTTTAATCCTAGCACTTGGGAGGCAGTGGCAGGCGAATCTTTGTGAGTTCAAGGCCAGCCTGGTCTACAGAGTGAGTTCCAGGAGAGCTGGGGCTACAGGGAGACCTTGTCTCAAAAAGACAAAAATAAGTAAATAAATAAGTAAATAAATAAATAAATAAATACAATAGTTTTTAATGTTCAATCTTTCACAGCCAGAAATGACCATACATCACTATCTATAACAGTTACATGAATCTGAAACAGCAGGGTTTACTTAACCCACCTTCTGACAAGACATGAGCAATGTCTGATTCTTTTCTATTGTTAACATACTCCTGGACTATCTCTATCATGGCTAAATCAAGTCTCTTCTTTAAAATTATTAGGTCAAATGATAGGAAACTGCCAGTGCTCAACTAGGTTTTACTGAGAAAAATGTCAATCCCAATGGCACCACCTCAGGACAGGTACACACTTAAAGGCTTTCTGCAGTCCAAGAAACATGGCAGTTCCCTTCTTCATACCTCGCCCACCCCCCTCTGGGGCTACGGGATCACCTTCACCTCCCTCCCCTGATGAACCACAGAGGAAAGGGCAGTGGCTATAACTATGCCTGTCACCTTTCATAACAGCACACATACAACCAACCTAACAACAGATTTCAGTGATATTTTAAAGTATTTCCTGAACTTTCTGAAGATGTGCCATATGAGTTCACAAAATTAAAAAAAAAAAGTGAATCCAATTTGTAGAGAAGAATGACAATGGACTAGAGGGTCCTAGAGACACAGGAAGGTGAAGGCGATGGGTGTACCTTGGTCTGCAAGTGCGAATGCTGAATCTCCAGTGGCCTGGCACTGTTACTGAGTGAAATTCAAAGGACTGTTGGTCACAGTGCTGAAAATGCAGAACTCAGTGTGCATCCCCTTTGTGAAGAATCCATCATCACACCCCACTTTCCCAGAGCTTTAGGGAATACTGAGGGATGGCAGGATATAATGAGATGTTTTCTCTTAGGGAAAGGAAATCAGGATCCACTAGTATGCACAGTAGTAACTGCTAATTAGATTTAAAAAGGGGGGGGGCAGCCTAGTAAACTGTATGTAAAAGGAACAAAAAAGTTGCCAACCTTTAGATTAGCACAGAAATGATAAAAAGAGTAGCAGATTAATTCAGAGGTAGCAGGGTCTATGGTGTTCTAGGGAGCAAATGTCACCAGAGAAGCCCTGTAATTCCTTAGTTGGTAGATTTTCTTTCTTTCTTTCTTTCTTTCTTTCTTTCTTTCTTTCTTTCTTTCTTTCTTTCTTTCTTTCTTTCTTTCTTTCTTCCTTTCTTTCCTTCCTTCTTTCTTTATTTGTTCCTTCCTTTACTCTCTCCTTTCCTTTCCTCCCTCTTTCTTTTTTGCAAAAAAAAACCCCTACCATTACCAATATAATTTACAAGAAAGAAAAATGCAATAACCCAAAAATCTGAAATTCTAAATGCTCCAAAAGCCCAAACTTTTTGAACAGCAACCTGAAGCCACTGTGGAAAAGTTCACACCATGAAACTCTGCATTAGGTTACCTTGAGGCTAGGCATATGAGGTGCACAGGAAACAAATGGCTTCATGTATACACTCAAGGCCTATCCCCAACATACTTCATTATGAATATGCATATTCCAAAATTAGAGTATGGTTCTGGTCTGCAACACTTCTAGCCTAAGTATTTCAAAAAGGATACACAACCTGTGTAAATATTCCAGTCATGTAAACTCTCTCTTGTCATCTTCAAAAAAGTAAGACACTTTTTTGTGAAGCAGCTAATAGATGTCAACGTGTAAGTATATATGAGCCTGTCTGGAGGCAGGGAAGCACTTGCATAGTGTGAGCAGGCCTCCAGCAATGATTCCTCAGCTGGAATCTAAGCATACCTCTTTCTCTACCACACCAAACTTAAGTCCCTCTCATTTAATTCTATATTACTGCAAAACTCCAAAACTTCCCATGAATCCCTTCCACTTTACATTTTCCACATCTTACAGACAAGAAGTCAGCCCCACACCCCCAACTCCCACTCCACGGACATCACCAATAGCTAGAAACTTCCTTGTTATCCTGGTCTGGGGGAAATCTCAGAGGCAGGCAGGAAGATCTGTTGTTCACTCAAGAAAAAACAAAACACACAATTTGCCTTTTATCTCTTTCTGAATTAAATTCACCATTGCCCTTTCCTGGGACTGGGTACCCAAATTACACGTTTCTTCCTTATTTGTACTTTGGTTCCACCTCTAGATCCTGTCCAATCTGTTACTACTCTGATAGATAGCCATATTCTTCTATTTCCAACCTAATTTCTTGTTGGAATAAGGAGACTCTAGATTTGCTTATAGTCTATTACAATTCTACTCCATCTACTCAAAATAGTCTCACTTAAAAATTGTGATGTCTGGTGGTATATCTCAGTGGTGGAGTGGCTGCCTAGCATCTGTAGGGCACAGAGTTCAATCCCTAGCACTACAAAAAAAAATTAAGTTGTTCAAGAACTGGAGGGATGGCTCAGGAGTTAAGAGCACTGGCTGTTCTTCCAGAGGACTGGGGTTTGATTCCCAGCACTCATGTGGCAGCTAATAAACCATCTGTAACTCCAGTTCCAGAGTGTCTTATACTTATGTACACACAGGCAATACACTCATACACATTAAATAAAAATAATAAATTTTTTTTTAATTTATTTCGGTATGTGTATGAATGTACAGGTGTGTGCACCCGTGTTGTGCAATGCCGCGGAGGTCAGAAGAGGGTCTCGGATTCCCCTGGAACTGGAGTTCTCCTGGAATTGGAGTTTCAGGCGGTTCTTAGCCGCCATGTGGGTGCTGGGGACCGAACCCGGGTCCTCTGTAAGAGTGGTCGGCACTCTTAACCACTAGGCCATCTCTCCAGCCCCCCCAAAAATAATAAATGTTTTAAAATTCTGATCAAAGTATTCATTAAATAAATTGTCTAAATTGCTCTCAATACTCTGCAGGAAAACCTAAACTGCTTGACTTAGAGGACACATTCCATACCAAACAGCTTCATGGAAAAAGTTTTAGCTCAGACTAAAATGAACCGAATTTCTTCTATCCTCTCCCTATTCCTTCAGATGAAAGACAACTCTACAACTCTTCTTCCTCTGAAGATGAGCATTCCTCCCCCATGACACTTTACTGGGAACCACAGTGATTCTGCACCTGCAAAGTCATATGGTGGTGTGTTTAAAATGGCAGAGACCCAATGCAAAACAACTATGTACAAATGTTTGCACAACTGAGAGAAAGAAAAACTGCAAATTATCAGCATCCCACCACGAGGGTGTTTACTGTGACAAAGCATGGCCATGCACAAGACTGCATATACAGGTATTTCTTGATTCTCCTTGATCTTTGGGGACATTCTTCAACATTATTACCAAGTAGAATTTTTTGGTTGCTGTATTTTATTAGCACTTTTATGCCACAAGTAATTATTTCCTAAAATGTAAAAAAACAAGCTACTCTGTTTTTAAGTTCCATTCTTTGTTGTGAACGTTGGTACTAAAATCATACAAGTGAAATACACTGCCAACAATTTCAACATATGACAAGTTTATTGCTATCAAATAGCATAACTGCACTTGAATTTGACACAACAGTGATCTTGGGCCTATTCTTCCCAAAAAGAATGAGTATCATTTAAGATCTGCCCAAGCATTAAAAAGTTCAAGTATAAAAAGTTGTAATTTCTCATGAGCTAAAAGATTCTTGTTTGTTTTTGTTTTTTTTGAGACAGAATCTCCCTGTAGATCTTTCGAGCCTGGAACTCACTATGTAGACAGGCTGGCCTCCACCTCAGAGATCTGACTGCCTATGGCCCACAGTGCTGGGATTAAAGGTGTGCACTACCATACTCAATTAAAAGACTTTTAATACCATACAGCCATAAACTTAGTCTGTCAAATATTAGGTTGACTCTTTCTCTAAAATAAAAACATATAATAGGGGGCTGGAGAGATGGCTCAGCGGTTAAGAGCACTGGTTGCTCTTGCAGAGGACCCAGGTTCAATTCCCAGCACCCATATGGAGATTAACAACTTTTTGTAACTCCAGTTCCAGAGGATCCAACACCCTCTTCTGACCTCCTCAAGCTTTGCACAACATGGATACACGCAGGTAATACACTCATACACATAAAATAACAAATAAAGTAAAAATACATAATAATATTCAAAGAAATAAAAAGTACATTGAAACATTGTTAGTACCTGCTGATAGAAGAAATTCAATGTTGGCTTGTCTTCAGTAAACTGGTTTAGAAATCCTTTTGGCAAATAACGAATTCTCAGTTCATATCTAAAAAGTAAATCAGAAAATATAATAAATTAAGAATAACCATTTTTCTCAATTTATGGTCTACAATTACATTATTATTTTGAGTGCCTCAACGCCAGTACTTGTGAAATACACAAATTAAAGGCATACGCCTTAATCCCAGCTCTCAGGAGGCAGAGGCAGAGACAGAGGCAGAGGCAGAGGCAGGTGGATCTCTGTGAATTTGAGGCCAGCCTGGTCTCCGTATCGAGTTCCAGAACAGCTGGGGCTACAGGGGGACCCTTTCTTGAAAAGCCAAAAAAAAAAAAAAAAGAAAAAAGAAAGAAAATAGGATCAGTTACATTCTTTAAATGGACATTTTATTTTTCAGTACAAACCTATTATACTTACGTGGCAGGTAGTACTACCATAACACAGTATGAAGAACCAGCCCACAAGGCAGGTTCCCTCACTGTACCCATCCACAAGCATCCCCTGGGCTACCTACAAGGGAAACAGCTCACTGTGTATCCATGCTGCCTGGGTCTCTCTTCAAAAACATGCACATGAGAGCATACAGAGCTAGTAGCTACAGTTTGAACCTAACTGAGGCATCCCAGTGAAAGTTACCGCACAAGTATTTATACTTAAAACTGACTGGGAGCCAGGTGTGATGGCACACCCCTTTAATCCTAGCTCTCAGGAGGCAGAGGCAGGTGGATCTCTGTGAATTTGAGGCCAGCCTGGTCTACATATCGAGTTCTAGGACAGGTGGGGCTACAGGGGGACCCTGTCTCAAAAAAAGACCAAAAAAACCACTGGGAACTCTTTCAACTTTTATTTTATTTTATTTATTTTTTTATGTGTATGAATATACTGTCTGCATGCAGGTTTGTGCACCCCTGTCGTGCAATGCCGCAGAGATCAGAAGAGGGTGTCGGATTCCCCTGGAACTGGAGTTTAAGAGCCATGTGAGTGCTGGGGATCGGACCCGGGTCCTCTGCAATAGCAGTAGGCGCTCTTAACCGCTAGGCCATCTCTCCAGCCCCTCAACTTTTTAGCTACTAGAAAAATGCTACTATAAAAAATTGAAGAAAAAAAACCTTTTTTTTTCCATTTTTAATCACCTTAAGAAAAAAAAAAAAAGAGTTCAGGAAATCAAGCTTCCTGAATGGCTGAAACAAACTTACTTTACTGTACTGCTCTCTGAATGATGCATTCTCCCATGTGTGCTAACTAACATGAACACTCTTCTGTCTGCCACATAAGAACCATACGATCCCAAGGTCGTAACAACACAAATGTGAGAGTCAGCACCCATTATAGCACTTTGCCAAAGAGGCTATGGCACAACTCAGTGGCCAGCAGCATAGCACTCTGGCTCCTTGCTGCACTCACCTGTACCTGACAGTTCCTAATGACTTGCCATGTTCATTCTTAAGGCAGCAGCACATGGTGGTTTCTAGAACCATTTCCCTGGTGACTAATGAGGCTGAACACTTCTCTATGCATTCACTAGACACTTAAATACAAATCACTTTAGTGAAATGTGGCTGCTCAACTTCTCACCCCTTTCTCTTCCTGGACTCTCTGCTTTCTTCCTATAACCCCTTACAAAGTGCAGGAGGTTTTGCTAAACATGGTGCATACCCTTTCCCATTCGTCAGCCTATCTTTCTCAGTGGTATCTTCTCACTATTGATTTTTAAATCTTTATTGATATGGTTTGAGTAGAGTTGAGTATCTCATTATTAAACAGTAGGCAGGATGTGGTGGAGCACACCTATAATCCCAGGGCCTGGAAGGCAGAAGCAAGTTGTAAGATGGAGGCCAGACTAGGTTTCACAGTGAGGCCCTGTCAAAACAGAGCAGCTGCCAAATATTTAGGCTCCACTTTATTTTTGCCACAAGAAAAGTGTTCTGTAACTTACTGTAGCGATTATGAATTTGGCAATTATTTACAGAAGCATAACAAATACAATTTATTCTCAAATGAGAACTAATGAGGACTTTACTTATATACACTGCTTCTCTTCATCAGTAATATTCAGAGAAGTATAATCATTTGCATTTTGTAGTCTAGGAAATTCCGCTTGGCAAGAAGTTACCACTTCCAATGATCAGTTACATACTTAAGATTCAGAGCCATGGGAGGCTTCACTGTTAGTGTGACACCTATTTTAAAGTTAAAGAAACAGGGGTCACTATAACATCCAACATGCCAATGCAGATGCTGTATCAACCAGGAATATACCCACACTTACTACATAATAGAATAGGCATTTCACAGAGGCGGCCTTTGTATAAGAAGAACATGGCCTCTTGATCAAGACTGCCAGTGCTTAAACTGTAACCATGTCATTAACTGTCAGCCATGGCCTCAATAAGCCTCGATTTCCTCACAAGAATGTTGGAGAAATATAAATAAATCTGAAAACACAAGAGCTACAGAACAGTCACTGGCATAGCACAATAAATGGTTAACTCAAAGGTTAATCATGTCAGCTGTTACTCAACAATACTGAAGAGAGGCAAAGTTCTGGCTCTCAAAAAGCTTGTGCTTTTTGTGTTGTAGGCCAGAGGATAAACACAAATCTATCTTAGGGGTAACGTTATAAAGAATGAAGTAAGGGGAATAATAAGTTGGTATTATGTTATAGAGTAGTCACTGAAACCTGAGTATGGTGGCACATACCTTTAATCACAGCACTGGTGAGGCACGGGTGAATCTGTGAGTTCAAGGCCAGCCTGGTTTACATAGTTCCAGGCCATCTGGGGCTACACAGGTAGACCCTGTCTCAAAGATACCAAAAATACAAAGGAAATAAAAAAAAAAAAAAAGGCATTCTGGTGTAACCTCTGACCCATCGTCGAATTAAAGGGCAAAAGTTATGGATGAACAGTAAAAGGAGACCATTTAGATGGAACAGACTATGAAACATGAGGCTGGGCATCACTTGGGAAGGCAAATGCAGCTCAAATAGAACAAGTGAAGGCCTAAGGAAAAACATGGGTCCAGAAAGAATGAGGGTTAGGAGGTGGCAGGTCACACAGACCACAGACTCCTGCAAATCATGAGTATCGGGGTTTTTCAGTGGGAAAAGAAGAGACTGCCATGTATGAGGAGAGAAGTTACATCACAGTATTCAAGTCTCTCTTGACTAGGCCATGCCATGGAAAATGGATAGCAAGGGCATAGGAAGAAAGTGAAGGGCTAAGTGCACAGCTCAGCAAGAAATAATGACAGGTTAATAGTCACCTGTTTATGTTGACAAAGAAAAGAAAAAAAGAAAAAAAACTGTGCTATCAGGAAGCTATACAGTAAGTAAGTACTCTAGTAAGAACACGAGCAGGTAAAGACGGAATGAGGTAAGACGATCTCCCACCCCCGTCATCAGAGCAATGAAATCCAGTTTCCTTGTGTGCAGAAGCAAAGGCTGCCATGCAAAGGACTTCTGTTTTGCACACTAGTTAGTAAACCACACTAATTTTGCTCTAATTTACTCCAGTCAGGCCACCTATTCATGGTCCTTCGCTTGTCATACCTGACACCACATCCTGCTGTCCTGCACCTTCTCTACAAGAAACTCACACCTCTCCTTATACTTTTGTTACTATGCTGAGAGGCTAGTAACATCCTGATACACGTTGCTTTTCCATGGATTTCCAAGCATAACAAGCCTCAAATAAACTTATCCTTTGTTTCTGTTCCAAAGCAATCTGTTCTTGGTAGGGTTGAATCTCAAAGCTTATCACCAATGATAAGCATAAGATGCCTACAAGTTAACCAGCTACTGGTGGGGACAGCAGGGTATTTTGGAAACCTAAGGATGGCTAAAAATCTAACTGCCCTGATACCAAGACAAATTAGCTACCACTTATGTAGTGAAATTAACAAATTACCAGTTCATTAAACAGCACAGATAACCCTCACTAGAACATGGCATGGACAATCTCATTCTTAAGACCTTCCATTTAGGGTGGAAAGACCTGAGAAAGATGGAAACAGAAATTTCTGTTTAGTGAGAATCAGCATGATCATCACTGTAAGCCAGAGTCACCAACATGCTACAATGCACTAAGAACAGGCTCTTTGCAGTCTTGGTTTATTTCCCAAGAAGATAGTTCTCATTCCCAAGGGGGAACAGGAATGTCACTAACACAACCAAATGAAAGGAGTGGGGGTGGGAGTGGGGGACTAGCCATTATGGCCCTTCCTGGTATCACCCAGTTAAGAACAGCATTTTGACTATGCAAGTTTTAAAAAAATGTGTATGTAACCTTACTATAATCCTAAAAAAAAAAAAAAAATACCAGACAAACCCAAATCAAAAGACACAAACAACCCAGACAGCAGTCTTCCAAGAAATGGCAAAGTCAGACGGGACACAGGCAGACAGAGAAGAGAAAAAGGGAGTGTGACAATGAGCTGGCACCACAGTCACCCAACGGATACTGAGATCTGAGTTACAGAGACAGTTTTTAACTGCCAGGTGGGCACTGGGATCCGAACCCAGGTCCTCTGCAAAAGTAGCCAGTGCTCCCAACAGCTGAGCTATCTTTCCAGCCCCTTCATAGAAATTTATGGGATTTGGTGTTTTTGAAATAGTGTCTCCCTGTAGCCCCAGCTGTCCTGAAACTCACTATGTAGACCAGGCTGGCCTTGAACACAGAGATCCACCTGTCTCTGTCTCCACCTCCCAAGTACTAGGTTAAGGCATGCACCACAAGACCCAGTTGAGAATTTTTTTTAAGTAGAGGGAAAAAAAATAAAAATAAAAAATACATTAAAATGCTCTTCTCCTAACACATGGCAATAAGTCAACAACCAATAAAGAACACATACCTGAAGCCGGGCATGGTGGCACACGCCTTTAATCCTAGCACTTGGGAGGCAGAGGCAGGCGGATCTTTGTGAGTTCAAGGCCAGCCTGGTCTACAGAGTAAGTTCCAGGACAGCTGGGACAACAGGGAGACCCTATCTCAGGGGGGGGGGGGGGGATATGCTGGCAATAAAGACTCAGAATTATGAAACATAGCCAAAGCAAAATTTAGATGGCCATTTTCAAATCAAATACATTCATTACAAAATATGAAAAAAAGCCGGGCATGGTGGCACACGCCTTTAATCCTAGCACTTGGGAGGCAGAGGCAGGCAGATTTTTGTGATTTCAAGGCCAGCCTGGTCTACAGAGTGAGTTCCAGGACAGCTGGGACTACAGGGAGACCCTGTCTCAAAAAGACCAAAAAGAAAAAAAGAAAAAAGTGGGCTGGAGATTTGGCTCAACAGTTAAGAGCCAGGAAAGGAGTGATGATTATGACCAACTTACTAAGGGTCATAGGACACTGAGAAGTGACAAGAGCTGGGCACTCCCAGTGAACTGAAGTGGTTCAAGCCACCCAGCACAGGGTGAAGGAAGCCAAAAAAAGCTGGAGGGCGCAACTGAAAAGTTGTAAAGGGCAAAGGCAGAAAACCACCCAAGACAAAGGAAGCCAGGCTGATGGAGGGCTATCTGCTCAAAACCTACCGAAGGCAGCAAGAGAGAGGAGAAGAGGCCACACATCCAGATCTCAACCTAGGTATTGATGAAAACAGCTCCAAGCTACTCTGAAGAGTTCAGTGGAAGCTGAAACTTCAAAGGAACCAGTGTCAGCAGTGTAGAGGAGGGACAGCAAGTGCAAGAGGCCAAACCTGTATGGAAGAGCTATGGGAAACTGCTGCAGAGAGAATCACACATTTAAAGGACATGCTCCAAGATCCCCAGCATGTCTCCTAGGCAGTGCCTTGGAAAAAAGACTCCTGACCTTTAGAATTTGTGCATGGATGACTGCAGTGGTGTCTGTGTTCATCCAAAGGCACATGTGAATTAAATGCCAAAATAGATCCAGAGACACAGACAGAAGAAAGCAGTTACTAGTGCACTCCAAGATGTGAAGACTAAGCCAGCAGGATCAGGACAGGCAGTGAAGCCAGCAGGGGACCAAAAACAGGAAGACCTAGGAAGCCAAGTGAAGACAATTTATTAAGTGAAATGGAACCTGAGCCTTGTCACTCAATAGCTACACCATGTACTAACAATGCTTTTAAACAAGCGTTTTTAAAACACTAACAGGACCACAGGGTTTTTTTCCTGGTCAGTACTTGCTCAAGTACTTTGTTCCCTTCCTAATCAGAACTGATCTAAGAGTTATTCAGTATGAAAAATCAGGTGTCACTGCGTTTGTCTTATGGAGCCAATTTGTATTTAGAACACTTTGGTTTTTTCCTTCTTGAACCTGATTGGTTAATCTGTTTTTTTTTTTGGTCTTTTCGAGACAGGGTCTCCCTGTAGCCCCCGCTGTCCTGGAACTCACCTTGTAGACCAGGCTGGCCTTGAACTTACAAAGATCCGCCTGTCTCTGCCTCCCAAGTGCTAGGACCACGCCCAGCTGGTTGTTTTCTTTTGAGACAGGGTCTGGCCTGGAACTTGCCATGGAGAAAAACAGGTTGGCTTCAATCTCACAGAGAGACCTGATTGCCTCTGCCTCCTCCTGAGAGCTCAGCTTAAAGGCATGCGCTACCATGCCCTGCGGTGATTTTGTGTATGTGTGTGTGTGTGTGTGTGTGTGTGTGTACACACACACATGTGGGAAACACAGCACCTGTGGAGGTCAGAGAAAAGAAGACAAGAGTCAGTTCTCACCTTCTACCATATTAGGCAAGGTGTTTCACTTCTGCTGCTGTGCAGAGTGATCCATACTAGTTGGCCTGAGAGCTTCCAGTTGTCTCCACCTCCCATTTCCCTGTAGGGATGCTGGAATTACAGATTCTACCTTCCATCTCCCTGTAGGAATGCTGGGATTACAAAAGTGAACTACCACATCCAGTTTGTTTGTTTGTTTGTTTGTTTTGGGGTCTTTTCGAGACAAGGTCTCCTTGTAGCCCCAGCTGTCCTGGAACTCGCTCTGTAGACCAGGCTGGCCTTGAACTCACAAAGATCTGCCTGCCTCTGCCTCCCAAGTGCTAGGATTAAAAGCGTGCACCACCACGCCCGGCACTGACATCCAGTTTTCTTCGTGGGTTCTGGGATCAATCCTCAGGCTGTCAGGCTTGCATAACAAACACTTTTAACTATTAAGCCATCTCTAAGCCCCTATGATGATTAATCATAATTGCCAATTTGACTGTATTTAGAATCATCATGGAAATACATCTCTTGGTTTGTCTATCAGGGTGTTTCCAGAAGGTGTAAATGAAGGAATGAAAGTGGGTAACATGAGGCTATGTCTCTGACTACAAATGCAATGTGTCCAGTCACCCCACACTCCTGCTGTGAGTCTTAATGGACTTGTGAGTCTTTTTTTTTTTTTTTTTTTGGTCTTTTTGAGACAGGGTCTCCTTGTAGCCCCAGCTGTCCTGGAACCCGCTCTGTAGACCAGGCCGGCCTTGAACTCACAGAGATCTGCCTGCCTCTGCCTCCCAGGTGCTAGGATTAAAGGCGTGTGCCACCACGCCCGGCCATGGACTTGTGAGTCTTAATGGACTATTACCCCACTCAAGCTGCAAGTTGAAATTAACTCTTCTTTCCTGTGCTGGACAGCTTTACTGTCATTTGACACACGGGTTGAGGGAGCCTCAATTGGGGAATTATCTCCATTGGACTGGACTATGGCCATGTCTGTGAGGTATTTTCTTGATTGTTGATGTGAGAGGTCCCAGCCCACTGTGGGCAGTGTCACCCCTGGGCAAGGTGTTGTATATTGTATAAGAAAGCAGGTTGAGCATGGGCCAGGGGAGCAAGCCAGTAAGCAGCATTCCTCCATGGCCTGTGCTTCAGCTCCTGCCTCCAGGTTCCTGCCCTGAGTTCCTATGTTGGGTACCCTAAGCGATGAACTATAACTTAGGAGATGTGAGCCAAATAAACCCTTTCCTTCCCAAGTTGATATTGGTCAGAGTGTTTTGTCACAGCAATTGAAAAGAAACTAGAACACTTCCTTAAATTGTTTGTCTGAAGGAGTAACATGGCTAGTATTAAAGGTTTAAAAACCTCTAGTAACTAGGTCCCGGGTTCAATTCCCAGCACCCACATGGCGGCTAAGAACCATCTTTAAGTCCAGTTCAAGGGGAATCCGACGCCCTCTTCCGACCTCCACAGCATTACACAACACGGGTGCACCAAGCTACATTTAGACAGTATACCTCATACACATAAAAAATAAATTAATTAATTAAAAATAAATAATAAAAACCTCTAGTAACTAAGAAACATTATGGGGGATAAAAAAATTTTGCCATCTCTTCACAAAAAAGCCATAGTTCCTAGATTAATATGCCATCTTAACATTTTTGTGTGTGCCCACCAAGTAACTTGTCATGATAATTACTGCTATTTAAATGCCTGTACCTCTCACTGTTTATGTTTTGTTAGTAGAATTAAAATGGAAACTCCTGGATAGACTGCCAACCCATGGAAGAAAACAGCCTGGACAGACAAGAGTCCAAAGTGACACCTCAAAAGAAAATGGACTGTTTTGCTCCTTGTCCCCAAAGTCCAGGTACCAGACTTGGAAGAAGGGGTATGGTATAATGTGAGGGCTAAGGAGATTGGGGTGAATTGTGAGATCATAGCAATATAGACTGGACTCTCATTTAATCAACATTGTGCATAAAAGCCTCTCCTATTAGACTATGGGAACTCTGGGTTATACAAAACTTAGACATAGATACTTACAAATTGGGTTTACATGAATGTTACTTGTATTCATTGCTTATGTTTAACAATTAATTCACCTCATGGTTGGTGGTTTTTTTAACATAAATAGGTTTTAACGTAAAAAAACAAAATCTTAGGTCTGGACTGCTCCCTTCCTGGCACTCAAAACATGCTTGAGCAGCTGCCTATTCAAAGCCCAGGTTTATTCAATGCCAACCTCTCCCATGGGCCCAACTGCTTCTCAGAAAAAAATAAAATTGAAAGGGGGAGATGTGGGAAAATCCAGTTTGAGTCAAGTATGAATGGGCTACCTTTTCAGCTAGTATTTCCCAGGGACATAGGTATGGATCATAAGTCCTCTCAGACCCCACCCTGCAGGTAAGAGGAGCAAGTAAGTGATACAGAGAGGAAAACAGCAACTTGTGACTCAACTTGTGACTCGACTTGTGACCCAGCATATTATGTGGGGTGTTATGTATTCAAGGGGTATGTTGCAGGGGTCTAGGATTGGCTGTGAGGGATGTCATCAGTTTGGCTATAAAAGTGATGCACTAAGTACCATAAACAATCTTCACTGCCACCTGACAAGGTCCCCAGGTGCATTACACATTCATGTGTAAGTGAAAGCCCATCAGGCTTGTGTTTTGAGTGTTGAGTGATAACAGGTTTGGCTGGAAAGAGGTCTGTCTGTCAGACTACCAGCCTGGAGAGAGACTGTCGTTTGCCTATGGTGTTTGACTGGAAAGAGGCTGCAGAGGCCTCCAGTCTGGGTTTCCTGTCTTGGGGAGTTGCCAGTCCCCAAGCATGTGAAATTAGTGGGGCCAATACGGGATGGTGAGCTGCGACAGCCTAGGCCAACAGTCTGAGACACCAGATAGCTACTCAGACTGCAGGCCAAGTGTTCCTGCAGTCTACTGGCCTTAGGCAATTACATGCCCGTTTCCACAGGCAGCTGTGGGTGGCTCCTCCCCTTTTTCCCTTAGCAGGACTAGGTTGCATACATCTCAGAAGGAGCGTGCTTACTACATTTGGCAAGCAGATTCTCAAAGCAATAAGGAAAGTAACAATATGGGCATAGTGGCCCACACTTTTAATCCCAGCACTTGGGAGGCAGAGGCAGGTAGGTCTGTGAGTTTGAGGCTGGCCTGGTCTACATAGGCAGCTCCAGGCCAGCCAGGGCTATAGGCTTCTTTTGTCTCAAAACAAATGATTAAACAGATGACACTACATATTTTCGATTTAAGATTTTCAATTAATATGATTCACTTAATTTAAATATTCTTGGGGATGAACGAGGAAAGGAGCATTAATTGAGAATTCTTGGGGGCTGGAGAGATGGCTCAGCAGTTAAGAGCACGAACTGCCCTTGCAGAGGACCTGGGTTCAATTCCCAGTACCCACATGGCAGCTAAAAACTGTCTTTAAGTTCAGTTCCAGGGGAATCCTACCCCCTCTTCTGACCTCCATGGCATTGCACAACACAGGTGCACCAACCTAAATGCAGACAGTACACTCATACACACAAAAATAAATTAATTAATAAATTAAAAAAAGAGATAATTCTTTTAAATCACCTTGAAATACTTCCAGTGTCATTCATGTTTCAGTAAGAATCATGAAGAGTTCACTTCGTAACTATAGTGCTGTACATATATGAGTATCAAATATATACCACTCATTTTAGGTGAGCTGTAGATTACTGGGCACAAGCAAACAAGCTGGTTATAAAGCCCATTAGGAAGGTAATTAGGGGGCTGGAGAGATGGCCTAGCGCTTAAGAGCACCAACTACTCTTGCAGAGGACCCGGGTTCGATCCCCAGCACCCACATGGCGGCTGAGAACCATCTGTAACTCCAATTCCAGGAGAACTCCAGTTCCAGGGGAATCCGACACCCTCTTCTGACCTCTGTAGCATTGCATGATACGGGTGCACAAACCTACATGCAGACAGTACATTCATACACATAAAAAATAAATAAAAGAAAAAAAAAAAGAAAAAAAAGGAAGATAATTAGGTATGCTCCTGGGCACATGCCTTCTATGAAAGGATAACAATGGATCAGAAAGCAGCTGTTGTACTTAGAGCAGAAAACACAACACTGAAGCAAAGTGTGACTACCCAAAGACAGTGATGACAGAAGATAATCAGGTGGCTAAAGAAATGGAGGGAGACTTAACAGAAGTCTTCTGAAGACCACACTGGTCAATAATCACAACACAATTCCTCTCCACAGGAGTCATGGTAACCAGCATTCATTCTCTTGGGCATGGCTTTAATTTGCAAAGTGTGGTGGGTTTTATCTTACTTCCACTCCTCTGGTGGGTGGGCGAGCTCATACTTCTCCCTCACACTGGAGACACCCATGTCCGCATGCAGCCAGTGTACCTCTTCCGAATGCAGATGACTTAGGCGGAATCCGTAGCAGGCCACATGCTTTACCTTGTGGCTGTCCACTATCTTCTGAATGATGCCCTAGAACACACCCCCACAGAAATGATGGTTACACACCAAAAAAGTCTAGTTATCAGAAATCTTTCATAAGTGTATCAAGGTAAGTAAATTATTTCATCTTACATCAGAATTTTTGTTTCCCAAGTAGTATTTTCTGAACAAGGAAAAACATTGGGGGGGAGGGGCCACAAAAAGATGCTCTTCTAATTCTCTATTATAAATAAGTCAATATAAACAAGACACCACCCCATCATCACAGGCTATCAAAGAACAGACGAGCCTTCCATCAGGTTCCACTTTCTGAGGACTGGACCCAAGGAGAACCAACTATGTGAAACAAGATCATACTCTGAAAGACCAACCTAGAACTTTAATACTTTTCTTTTTCTCTTCAAACAAAACAAAACAGGAAAATACACACATTCAGAAATATACCATGTTCCCAGTGATACTAAAAAACTATGAAATGGGTGGGCATAGTAGTGGATGCCTTTAATCCTACCACTTTGAGGCAGGGCGGGAGGCAGGAGACAGGAGACAGGAGGCAGGAGGTATGAGGCAGGGGAAGGCAGAGAGAGGCAGAGGGAATCTCCTTGAGACAGGGTCCAGCCTGGTCTACATAGCATAATTCAGGCCAGCTGGGAATACACAGGAGAATCCTGACTCAAAAACAAACAACAAAAAACCCTATGAGATATTCTAGGAATTGGGCCTCCTAGTTAATTCACCCTGCTCTGTATGTATAGATTAGCATACAGCAATTTAAAGTGGCCCTAGCTTACTACTTCCAATCCATGTGCAACATGAGTGCAGAGGGCAGTCACCTTTGAATCAGTAGGTCACCAGGAAGGCTTCTCAGGGAAGGTGAAATTACTCCTGAGAGTAAGAATGGGCTCTTACCCTTGGGGCTGGCAAGATGGTTCTGTGGTTAAGAACAATGGCTAGTCTTGTAGAAGATCCAGGTTCAAATCCCAGCACCCACATGGCAGCTAACAACCATCTGTAACTACAGTTTCAGGGGATACAATGCCCTCGTCTGTCCTCTACAGGCACTGCATGACACAGACGCACTTACATATAAGCAGGCAGTACACTCATACCCATAGAAAAATAAAGAAAGAATGGCCTCCTCCCCAAAATCTGCCTCTGAGAGGAAACCCAGCAGAGGATGCCTGCAAATGCAGAAACCACAGGGACCACCTGCTGTGCTCTGTGTGCAGAATAGGAGCAGTACAGCCTGCTGCACTGAGCTGCACATGGACAAGGCAGTGGTCACAGTTGGTTAGCTAGCTTCCTTTCAGACCACTCAGTATGCAAGATGCTCAGTACTGGGCATGAGGTTGTGATCAATAGAGTAGCAGAGATACAGAGGAGACAGAAAGATCAGACATGGCATCAAAGAAACATTAATAAAGGACCTGGCCCCAAGAGTCCAAAACAGATTTACAAGGAAGATGGATTCTCATCAAGACAGGGTATCTTCAGTCTGGAGGCCTCTGTAGAACTCAGGCATAAAATGTCCTTTCTGCCTAAAATTCTTGATAAGCAGTATACATGACAGTTCAGGTTGTACTCTATAAAAGGGTATCTAGACACAGGGGTACAGTCAGAGCTGACGTAAACCCAAGTACAGTCTTCAAATCCTGGGCTAAGGAAGGAACATAGCTAATTTTAGTGACTCTCTCAAATCAAAGGCTGCTTGTGTAACTCCTTACCAATCCATAAATCCCTGCCCTACAAGAGACGGAGACTGGTGCTACTTTGTGAGTCCCACAAAGGCACTCTTGTCTCCCTTTTGCAGTACTGCTAATCCTACACCAGAACACACTAGCACTAGTCACTCCCAGTACAGCACAGGGGACAAGGGTGGGATCACATCACCTCCTTGCAGCTCAATGATGTAAGAGCACTCTCTCTTGTTTAACCCATGCATTCTCCATGTTGTAAACACAATTCTAATAACTACTGCCACAGAGGTCGGAAAAGGGCGTCAGATTCCCCTGGAACTGGAGTTAAAGATGGTTCTTAGCTGCCATGTGAGTGCTGGGAATCGAACCTGGGTCCTCTGCAAGAGCAGTCGGTGCTCTTAAATGCTGAGCCATCTCTCCAGCCCCCAGAACTTAAGACTTTTGACACAGTTGTTAAACCACAACCACAGTGAGGATTGCCCACTGTCCTAGCTTCGTTTCTGTTGCTGTGACAGAGCAACTAGGAGAAAGGGCTCATTTTAGTTTATAATTCCAGGTTATAGAAGTCAGGGTGGTTGGAGTAGCTAGTCACAGTATACCCACAGTCAGGAGCAGAGAGAAGTGGGCACATGCATCTCAGCACTCAGTTTACACAGCCCAGGATCCAGTGGTGCCTCCCACTGTGTGCTTGGTCTCCCTTGTCAGTTAATGGGATCAGGACACTCCCTGCAGTGTGCACAGGCTAACCTAATCTAGACAGCGTCTCATTGAAACTTTTCTCAGGTGGTTCTCGATTGTGTCAAGCTGGCGGTGTATCTAACCATCACACCCACACAGGGGCAAATACACTTTTTTTGAGAGATATCTCAAACAAGAATGTACTGTCTGCATGTAGGTTTGCGCACCTATGTACCTATGTCATGCAATGCTTCGGAGGTCAGGAGAGGGTGTCAGATTCCCCTGGAACTGGAATTAAAAACAGTTCTCAGCCGCCATGCAGGTGCTGAATCGAACCTGGGTCCTTTGCAAGAGCAGTCGACACTCTTAACTGCTAGGCCATCTCTCCAGCCCCAAGAACTAATTTTATAATCAAGCCCAAAATGTATGTGTGTTGCAGAAAATTTTCCTTCCTGGGAGAGCAGGTAATACATTCATACACATAAAATATAAATAAGAAGAAAAAAAGTAAATTTTGGCCAGGCATGGTGGCACACACCTTTAATCCCAGCCTTCAGGAGATAGAGGCAGGCAGATCACTGTGAGTTCAAAGGCCAGCCTGGTCTACATAGAGAATTCCAGGACAGCTGGGGGCTACAGGGGTCTCAGAAAGACCAAAAAAAAAAAAAAGAAAAAAAAGAAAAAAAGTGAACATTATCCAGGAACTCAGCCTTGAGTGATAGTTTAGCAGCTGCTACACAGTGCTTAACCACTTGGCTCCTGGGCAGAGAAGCAGCTCTTCTGGGCTTTGTCACTCACTTTTCAAACATAAGCCAGGAGTGAAGGCTTGACAACACCTCAGTCAGGGAGACCTGGCTCTGCATAGGCATGAACTGGCCATCAACTCAGTATCTTCTTGGTTCCTAGTATTCTACTGAGGCTTCCCATGTCTGTAACTGACTTCCTAGCTTGAATTTGTTAGAAATAGTGTGGCGCGGGACTGGAGAGATGGCCTAGCGGTTAAGAGCACCGACGCTCTTGCAGAGGACCCGGGTTCGATCCCCAGCACCCACATGGCGGCTAAGAACCGTCTGTAACTCCAATTCCAGGAGAACTCCAGTTCCAGGGGAATCCGACACCCTCTTCTGACCTCCGCGGCATTGCACGACACGGGTGCACAGACCTGCATGCAGACAGTACATTCATACACATACAAAGATAAATAATAATAAAAAAATTTTTTTAAAAAGAAATAGTGTGGCACACGCCTTTGATCCTAGCACTCGGGAGGCAGGGGCAGGCAAATCTCTGGGAGGTCAAGGCCAGCCTGGTCTACATAGCGAGCTCCAGGCCAGTTGGGACTAAAGGGAGAGACCTTGTCTCAAAAAGACAAAAAAAAAATGGTGTATTTCATTAGAATGTCATGGAGTCATTAAGAAATACCTGTGGGCATGCTGGTGACAATACTGGCAAGTCCACAAATTCCTGTTGTCACAGGCTGACCACTGGGATATATGACATAATAAACAGGCAAACAAATCAAGAAACAAAACAATTCCAGTAAAGCAAATGTGAAGAAAACCTAATGCAAAAGAAATGAGGGAGACAGGAACATTAGCAGGCAGAAAGCAAGCAGAAGGAACAGCAGGCTAGGCAGGTTAAGAAAAAGGCAGTCCTACAGATCCTGAGAGAGAAGCCACAGGGAGAAGCTGTCTTCCATTCTGTGAGAAATGGGAGCAAAGAAGGGGAATAAATGCTGATTTGACGGCCAATGTGTTAGAGAAATGGTCAAGGAATAAGGAAGAGATAGTGAAAGAGCAGGTCACAGGCTACAGTGGGAAGGGGGCAGTGAAAGCATTGAAGAAAAGGAATGCTGACTCCAAAGAAACATCCCGAGCACAGGAGTGACACGTTGGTGCCTTCATGTAAACAGGATCATTCTGGCGTTGGACTGAGAGAAATGGAGACGGCAAGTGGGGAAAATGGGTATCACTGAGGAAGGGTGACAGCATGCTCAGAGGTACCAGAGAACCTACAATGCCAGTGATCTAAACATGACACAGACAAACAGATGGGCAGTGCCTTCAAGGAGGAGTCCAAGTATCTGAGGGACTATAAGATGGGAGCAATAGCCTCAAGCACTGGGAGGTTCCTTTAGAGCAAAAAGTATAAAGACATGTGCAGGAGGAGAAAAACAAACAAACAAACAAACAAACAAACAAACAAAGACAGCTCATGTGACAGAGGATGAAGAAAAAGGAGAGGGCGTGACAGCTTTCTAGGAGGCCAGGACAAGAAATATTGGATTCCCTCAAGCACTGCAGGTCAGTTCTAGACTGCCACAAAAAAAAGCAAATACTCTAATAAAGCAAGTCACCTGAATTTTTTTATCTCCTTGTGCATATTAAAATAACATTTATTCCATACTGTAGTCCCTGAAATTCACAACAGTAGAATGTCTCTGAAAATACAGTATATACCTCTATTTTAAAATACCTTACTACTAGGCCCTGCTGTCGAAGACCTGGTGTAAGCATGGGAAAGATGTATGGAGACCACACTTGCAAGTGTACAGTTGGTCTCTGGAATGCCAGAGAGTGTTACTAAAGGCCACTAAATCAATAAAGCAAATATTGGTCTCCCTGAGTCAAGCAAGACTCTTCCATCAGCATCAGCTACACCTCACCTGCCTGGAAATACTGTGCAGCAGTGGCAGCCAAATGTCTGTATATCCCAAATCTAATTGGCTAGTAGCTCTCTCCTTGGAGGAATAATTCACGGCTGATGCCACAAGCTTATGTCCTCTAGTGGTTAGGAGATGTTATAAGCCACAGTAAGACCTTGTCATCTTTTACAGAAGAGCTATACTTCATGGATTAGCATACCATCCAAACATCTGTGTCTATACCAAAGTAACCTACCATAATAATTAGTACTGTTTAAATACCTGCATATCTAATTGCTTGTGCTTCATTAGTAGGATTAAAGGTTATTCCTGGACAAACTGCCAACCCATGAAAGGAAACAGCCTGAACTGATCAGAGTCCAAAACAACATCTCCAGAGCAAGTAGACTATTTTGCTTCTCGCCCACTTGTGCCCCTTTTCTAAGCCTAGGGAACAATCTGCAGAAGAGGGGGCGTGGAAGAATGTAAGAGGCTGCGATTGGGGTGAATTGTGAAACTACAGCAATATAGACTGGACTCTTACTTGATCAACATGCTTGTACATACAAGCCCCTCCAACTGGACAATGGGGACCTTGGGCTGTAAGTTTGGGCACAGCTGCTTGCAAATTGGTTTTACATGAAGGATTCTTGTATTCATTACTTACTGCTTATTATTAAAATAAATAAATAGGGGCTGGAAAGATGGCCTAGCAGTTAAGAGCATCGACTGCTCTTGCAGAGGACCTGGGTTCGATCCCCAGCACCCACATGGTGGCTGAGAACCATCTTTAACTCCAGTTCCATGGGAATCCAACACCCTCTTCTGACCTCCGTGGCATTGCACGACACGGGTGCACGGACCTGCATGCAGACAGTACATTCATACACATGAAAAATAATAAATAAAAAGAAAAATAAATAAATAAATAAATACCTTACTACTAAAAAATTATGCCAATCATTTGACCCTAATCTTTTGGGTGCTAGAGGATCTTGCCTCAGTGACGATGGCTATGGACTGCTAAGAGCTAGGAGAGCTGAAAGCTGGGGTAGCTATGGCAATTTCTTTTTAAAATTTACTTTATTTAGTATATTTTTATGATACTGTTTTATTATATAGTGTTTTTTTATGTGTATGAATGTACTGTCTGCATGTAGGCTTGTGGGCCCGTGTTGTGCAATGCCTCAGAGGTCAGAGAGGGTGTCAGATTCCCCTGGAACTGGAGTTAAAGATGGTTCTCAGCCACCATGTGGGTGCGGGGGATTGAACCTGGGTCCTCTGCAAGAGCAGTCGGCGCTCTTAACTGCTAGGCCATCTCTCCAGCCCCTATTATATGGTTTTTTACCTCATTATTTATTTTATGTGTATATTGCCTGCCTGCATGTAAGTGCACCTGTGTCATGCAATGCCCATGAAGGTCAGAAGAGGGCATCAGATCCCCTGGAACTGGAGTTATGGACGGTTGTTAGCTGCCATGTGGGTGCTGGTAATAGAACCCAGGTCCTCTGCAGAAGCAGCCAGTGCTCTTAAACCACTGAGCCATCTCTCCAGCCCCTGCTATGACAATTTCTTAAAAACAAGAGATTGGTCACAGCAGTTGGCTTCTTCCTTAACACAAAACATTCCCTGCAGCAAATGCTGAACTTCTTCTAAAATCTGGGTCCATCTCCTAACACTTCAGCTACCTGACCTGCTAAGTGTGTCCCAGTCTATGTCCTTTGGCATTTCAGCACATCATCTTCACCAGGCATAGGTGTTATCTCAAACTACTTTCTTTGCTCTTCTCTAAAAAGCAACTTATTTCATTAAGAAACTGCAGCAGTCCATTCACATGTTCAGAATCAACTTCCAATTTAGTTCATCTGCTATCCCATCATGTTCACTGAAGTCTAGAACCTAAAAGTCATCCATGAGGACTAGATCCACTTCTGCCCAAATACTACTGGTATTTTGATTTCCTTCTATAATCACAAACAGCATCTGAAATGGTGAGCCCTTCCCAAAAGGTTTTCAATGGGCAGTCCAGCAGGAGTCACAGTACATGGCAGCTATACTTTAGCCAAAATGAAATTACTTCTTTGCCCATGAACTGCAAAATGGATATTTTGTGAGTTGGCAGGCATGAAAGCATTAACTTCAACCTCTTACACCAGCTCTTGCATTATTAGGTGCATTGTCCACGAGCAAGTATACTTTGAAAGGAATCTTTTTAAGCAATAGGTCTCAAGACAGGCTTAAGATATCTAATAAACCGTGTAGCAAACAGGCTTTGTTTTCCCACTGGTAGCACAGACATTTAGAGTAATTCTTTTGTGTGTATGGGGGGGAGGGGGTGCTGAGACAGAGTCGTCCTATATACCTCTGGCTGGCCTAGAACTCACAGAGATCCTATTTCCTCTGTCTACTAAATACTGCAATTAATGTGTGCCACCATGAGCAGTCTGGATTTAGAGTAATTCTTTAAAAAAAAAAAAGGTATTTTATTATTTTTTATTTTTATGTATGAGTATATTGCCTGCATATATATAGGTATACCCGTGTCATTAATGCAGGTCAGGAGAAGGTGCTGAATCCCCAGACTGGAGTTATAGACAGTTGTTAGCCACCATGTGGGTAAGGGAATAGAATCCAGGTCCTCTGTAAGAGCTGCCAGTGCACATAACCACTGAGCCATCTCATCAGTCCCATACTTAGAGTAATTCTTAAGGGTCTAGGATTTAAGGAATTAATGAGCACTGGCTTAATCTAAAGTCAAGAGCTGTATTATCCCCCTAACAAGTCAGCATGCTTTTTGAATTTTTAAGGATTTTATCTTATTTTTAATTCTGTGTGTGTGTGTGTGTGTGTGTGTGTGTGTGTGTAAGTATACACTAGTGAAGGTGCCAGAGAGGCCAGAAGAAGGCATTGGATCCCCTGGAGCTGGAGTTACAAGTGGTTGTGAGCTGGCGACATCAGGGCTAGGAACTGAATTTGGGCCTTCTACAAGAGTAGCACAAGCTCTTAACCTCTAAGCCATCTCTCCAACCCTATGTTCCTCCAATTTTTGACACCAGGCATTGGTTTTCTCTCTCCAGCTAGAGAAGTCCTAGATGCTATCTTCTAAGAAAATGATTTCCTCTATATTAAAAGTTATTAAACACCCTCCCCAGAAAGAACTGGGCATTGTGGCATGCATCTTTAATCCCAGTATTTGGGAGGCAGAGGCAGGCAGATCTCTGTTAAGATTAAGGCCAGACTGGTTTACATAGTCAGCTCTAGGCTACCTGCAGCTATAGGGAGATCCTGTCTTAAAAAGGGAGGGAGGGAGGGAGGGAAATTATTTAGCATATATAGCTAAAACATAACTTGCTACAGCTTCCACACATCAGCCTTTTTGCTAATGAAGACTGTACTTCCCTTGAACCTCCTGAGGTGGCGTCCTCTGCCTCTGTCAACGTCACACAACCTGCTCTGGACTGACCTTCATCTTAAGGTTATGTTATTGCTGGTTTGATCTTCTATTCCAGGCACAAAATGTATGTCTCCTTATCAGCAGCAACTCTGCATCTCTTTCACCATTCTTTGTTCACTGGAATAAAACTTTTTCCCTCTAGGATTTTCCTTTATATTTACAGCACAGCAGTATTTGGCACAAGAGGCTTAGCTTTTAGACTACTTTGGATTTCAATATACCTTCCTTACAAAACTGAAGGATTTCTGGTTGGTGATTTAAAATGAGAAACACAACTCTTCATTTAACTTGTACCCTTAGAGACTACTATATAATTACAGAATGGCATAATTTCAATAATACTGCACCTCCCACACTGGGCAGGCCCGAGGAAAGAGACTGTCAGAACATACATGTGACATTAATTAAGTTTGCTTTCTTCCACAGGTATGAAAACGATGATAACAGTAACATTCATTGGAGCTTGCCACAACAAATATGATAGGACAAAGTCTGAAATACTGTAAAGAATTAATGACTGAAGTACACACATCCTGCTGGGAGAAATGGCACCAAAAGATGCATGATGAAAGAAAGGTTGATGAAAGGCTTTTTATCTACTTTTATTTGGGGGAGCATCAGTGCCTGCAAAATGCAATAAAGCAAGGCACTTTGAAGGCACTTGGCAAAATCATGATTGTACATAGCTTTAAGAGACTACGAGGACTTCTGGGCTTCAGAAAGTTACCACAGAGGTCCTGGAGTGATAAGGGGCCTCTGCTTCTAAGATGTCCACAACCTCTCAGCCTCTTCTTCCATGTTCTCTGTATGACATGAAAGTTCTTCCCAAATACCTGTTCCTCTACAGATACCTTCATTTCCAATTCATGCCTAGATAATTTCTGGTATCAGCTTGTGAGGTGCAAGTTACTTCTTGGGCACTCGGAAGATGCTATTGTATTTTCCTGTATCTGCTGTCACATAGGAAAACTGAGTAAATACAATTCTTACTCCTGGACTGGAGGTTCTTTCTTGGGGAGGATTTGGAGTTTTCTCTGTCACCACTATGAAGGATCACTTTACAATGTTGCTGGGTAACCAATTCAAATATTGCACAGCCTTATTCAGAACAGATGGCTATTCTGAAGTGATCTCACACTTATCTCCAGAACATGAGATAATGTGGCTGAAGCTCTGATCAAGATAAATGCTATCTGGCAGCACAGCTCCTGATTCTTTAACGATAAACAGAGCGGCCACCAGCACTGTTTAATAATCATGGTGGCGCACGCCTTTAATCCTAGCACTTGAGAGTCAGAGGCAGGTGGATCTTTGTGAGTTCAAGGCCAGCCTGGTCTACAGAGTGAGTTCCAGGACAGCTGGGACTACAGGGAGACCCTGTCTCAAAAAGACAAAAAATAAATTAATAATAATAATAATCATGGCTGGATTCATGCTTCCACTTCTTGGTTGACACCTGGGCTCTCATACAGATGGAAAGTGCTCATGTGCCCACTTCACACACCACACCACTAGAAGGCATGAGGCTTCTTCTGGACACTGAAGTGTTACAGAGGAAGCTGGGGGTAGTCTAAACAGATCCAAGGCCCAGAAGCCTGTCCCTGACATGCTCCAGACCCCTGAAATGACTGTCTCCTAGCCCGTATCACTCTCTTAATGATTAACCCATTTATATAATTCATCAATATAGTGGTTGCACGGGGGTAACAGAAAATTATATAAAATTCATTAAAGAATTTAGCCATAAATCAAATCTACCAACTCCTTTATTTGAATAAAACAGTAAAGGAATCGCAAATGACTAATTATGGTAAAAAAGGAGAAAAAGACATCCCTAAGCTTTCTCGTCACTAAACAACTCTGCTCCCTATAATTCTGCCTGCCCACTTTCAGAAACACACTCTCCCCTCTGCCTTGTCTCTACTCCTCTGGAGTCTCTATATCTAGTTCTCACTCTCCTCCCAAACCCAAACACCTTTGCAGTGCTAGCCCCTCCCTTTAGGTAAAGAGTCTTCAGGTTTCTCAGCACTAGGCAGCCTGAAGGTAAGTAAGCCCACTACCCTATGCTGTGTCTCTTCTGTACAGACTATAACTTGTAAAACCAAGAATTTTTAAAGAAACCTTGCTATGGTTAATTAATTTGTATGGTTAATAATTTTGTTGTTGTTGTTGTTGTTGTTGCTCTTTTTGAAGACAGGGGGCCCAGCTGGCCTGGACCTCCCTATGTAGACCAGGCTGGCCTTGAACTCACAGCAATCTGCCTGCCTCTGACTCCTAAATGCTGGGATTAAGGACCTGTACCACCACACCCAGCTGGTTAATAATTTTTAAAAGGACCTTGCCAAGGATGGGGATGCTTTCAGAAGTTGGAGACTGGTGGCAGGTCCTCAGGTTACTAGATCTCTGAGGGGGACTGGAAGGTCCCCTAGCCTTTTCCATTTCCTCTCTCTGCTTCCAGGCTCAGAAATAAGCATTTTGGTCCACTATGTGCTCCTGCCAGGGCACCAGAGGCTGAAAGCAACAGGGTTACTCATCACTGGAACTTTAAACCCATGAGCTAAAATAAGCCCTTCCTCTATAAACTGACTTAGAAAGTTCATTATAGTAATAGAAAGCTAACACAGACCTTTTACATCCTTACAGTCTAACACAGTGTCTGAAATATACCATATATTCGGGGCTGGAGAGATGGCCTAGTGGTTAAGAGCGCCGACCGCTCTTACAGAGGACCCGGGTTCGATCCCCAGCACCCACATGGCGGCCGAGAACCGTCCGAAACACCAGTTCCAGGGGAATCCGACACCCTCTTCTGATCTCCGCAGCATTGCACGACATGGGTGCACAAACTTGCATGCAGACAGTACATTCATACACATACAGAAATAAATAAAATTAAAATAAATAAAAATAAAAAATAATAATAAAAAAAGAAATATACCATATATTCAATAGGTTCTGAAGAAAATGTTTTACTTGGAAACATGGGAATACTTTTAAAATTATAGCTCTTAGAAACCATTTTATTTTATAAACTTTAGAGCCTACTTCAATTGTAGTTAATTCCTTATACTTACTTTTATACTTTTCCAAGGGTTAAAACAATGCAGTATAGGGAGAGAAATCAATGGTGTTATATAGATAGAATATGATTGAGTTACTGTTATTACGTTTTGTTTTTTTTTTTGTCTTTTCGAGACAGGGTCTCCCTGTACCCCCAGCTGTCCTGGAACTCACTCTGTTATTACTTTCTTTTTTTTTTTTTTCTTTTGAAGACAGGGTCTCCTTGTAGCTCCAGCTGTCCTGCAACTCACTCTGTAGACCAGGCTGGCCTTGAACTCACAAAGATCCACTTGCCTCTGCTTCCCAAGTGCTAGGATGAAAGGCGTGCACCACCACGCCCGGCTTGTTATTATTTTCTTAAGGAAACAACAGTCACATAATAGCAATGCCACACCTGACAAGAGCGGGGGTCAAAGCCAAGGCTTTAGATCAAATCCAAATGCTCTGCCACTGAACCTGTCAGGTGTATAGTAAATAAATCTTAGAAAAAAATAAAATAAAATAAATCTTAGAAAAAGTTAACATCTCTGTAACCCAGGAAGTACCAATAAGTTAAATAAAAATTACTTCATCTCTTTTTGTACATGCCATAAAACCATAGTATTTAAAGATGTCACATGGAAGACATACTTACCCTGACATCAGTAGCATCACCATGCCTGATAATACTGGCCCAGGTGGTTGGCTCACTATTGCTTTCAAAATAATGAAAGACCTTTAATACTCGCTCCATTGCACCAGGGGACCGTTCCATACCAGTACCCAGGTGAGTCTTAGCACTGGAACTTGTTGTGTGATTCAAGTTTGGGTCAAGATAAGCAGCTGCCATGCTTTTGCTAGATGCTAGGTATCTGTCATATTCTGTTGAGGGAAAAAAAATGATTTTCAATGTACAGTATTTGAAATCTACTAATTACAATATGATAAGCTGATATTGGCAGCACTGTTTTCTAGCCTCCATGATATACCATGTGCAATATATAGGAACTTAGCGCCCCCCCAACAAAATAATTACTGTGCTCCCCATACCCAGAGCCTAACATAATTGCATAATAAATATTTGCTAAGGAATCTGTTAAAAGACCAGGTCTATTTTAATGATGTAAAGAATTTTATTACATTATCTAAAAGCAATGTAATATTCCTTTTTTTTTTTTTTACTTTTTGAGACAGGGTCTCCTGGTAGCTCTGGCTGTCCTGGAACGCGCTCTGTAGACCAGGCTGGTCTTGAACTCAGAGATCTGCCTGCCTCTGCCTCCCAAGTGCTAGGATTAAAGGTGTGCACCACCACACCTGGCTAACAATATTCTTTTATTTTTACTTAGTCATTATTAATTTTTTTTTTTTTTGGTCTTCTTGAGACAGGGTCTCCCTGTAGCCCCAGCTGTCCTGGAACTCACTCTGTAGACCAGGCTGGCCTTGAACTCACAAAGATCCGCCTGCCTCTGCCTCCCAAGTGCTAGGATTAAAGGTGTGCACCACCACACCTGGCTAACAATATTCTTTTATTTTTACTTAGTCATTATTAATTTTTTTTTTTTTTGGTCTTCTTGAGACAGGGTCTCCCTGTAGCCCCAGCTGTCCTGGAACTCACTCTGTAGACCAGGCTGGCCTTGAACTCACAAAGATCCGCCTGCCTCTGCCTCCCAAGTGCTAGGATTAAAGGTGTGCGCCACCAGGCCCAGCCCTTACTTAATCATAATTTTGTGGGAGTTTCACAGCAAAGTGAAATTTATTCATTTGTGGCCTACTTTAATGAAAATTTCCCCCACAAAGTTCTTTCTTCATACCATAAAATGTTATACATAATAAGTACTGGCAATTAAAAACAGTAGAATCAAAATAAGATGAGGCTGGGAGATGGCTCAGTAGGTAAGAGCACTTGATTTGCAGGCATTAGGACCTGAGTATGAAACCCCAGCAAAAGGGCCAGCTGCTAGTTCAGTAAGAGAGTCAGTCTCAAGACAATATTGGACAAGGGAAAGAGAGGAAAATATCCTGCTCTGGCCTCTACAAACATAGGTACCTGCACACTCATATGCATGCAAAATAAACACACACACAAAAGTGAAACATTGAATTCCAATTTAGTGATGGAGAAAAGAGTTATGCTTAGGTTTATTCAAAGAAGCTGAAAACCAACAATCTAAGTACATATTCCTAACAATGAAATTTAGAAGTTGTAAAAAGTCAAATACTTTTTTATAAGAATAGTAAAATTAACATATCTCCAAGGAAGGCCAGGAGAAAAAGAGGCAAGAAAAGCTAGTGTAGCAAGAATTGTCTAATTGGAAACAGGAAGTTCATGAGGCTGAGATGGTGAGACAGCACACTCAGCTACTGAGTGAGATGTCTGTTGTCCTTGTTGTAATGACATGCCCAATAACCTTACAGAAATGAGCCCAAAATTTTGGAAGGAATATACAATTCTTTGTATGGCACTAACTTAAGGAAATCAAGAAAATAAACATAAAATTCAAACCAACTGGGTACTGGCTCCAGCCTTCTCCTACTGGCTCCATGTTGAGAACAACCTGGGCTACATAGAAATCTCTTCTGAAAGCCAGCA
Organism: Rhizomys pruinosus; assembly: GCA_009823505.1. Lineage (NCBI taxonomy): Eukaryota > Metazoa > Chordata > Mammalia > Rodentia > Spalacidae > Rhizomys > Rhizomys pruinosus. Next base: position 345,973 of record VZQC01007611.1, read on the forward strand.
TGTAAGATCCTGTCTTTAAAAAAAATCTTAAAAAGTGTTCGACATTGTTAATTAAGGAAATGCGAATTAAAACCGCTCCAAGATATCATCTCACTTACATAAGACTTGCTTAGATCAAGAAAACAAAAGATCCAAAAGAAAAAAAAAAGTTAAGCCAGGCGTGGTGGCGCACACCTTTAATTCTAGCACTTGGGAGGCAGAGGCAGGATCTTTGTGAGTTCAAGGCCAGCCTGGTCTACAAAGCGAGTTCTAGGACACCTGGGGCTACAGGGAGACCCTGTCTGGAAAAGACCAAAAAAAAAAAAAAAAGACTCAAAATGAACTTACCACCTGACCCAGCCATACCACTCCTGGGTATATACCCACAAGACTCATTCTACCACAAAGATACATGCAACATCTAGGTTTATTGCCGCTCTTTTCACAATAGCAAAGAGTTGGAACCAACCCAAATGCCCCTCAACTGAGGAGTGGATAAAAAAAATGTGTAGACAAGGGAATTCTATGCAGGGGTAAAGAAAGATGACATCATGAACTTTGAGGTAAATGCATGGAACTCCAAGCCATTATGCTAAGTGAAGTAACACAGTCCCAAAAAAACAAAGGGGGAATGGTTTCCCTCGTTTGTGGATGCTAGTACCAAATCCCCCAATTGAATGGCAAGATGAGCAACGTTATTGTTATATTTCTTCCTATCTGAAAGCAACTGTGATGTTATAATGTGAATCTCTTAATGAGCACTAGAATTAACTTACCACTTACTTTCAGACATGGTAATTAATGTATATGGGCAGAAGGTATATATTCATATTTTAGAGTAATATGAAATTAAAAGGAAAAAATGTGAACTCCTAAACATATATTGGAGTTAACATACAGTTGATTCCTGAAGGACATAATTCTGGTACATATATGACATGTATATAGGCATACTTTGGAACAATACAATTGGGAGGGAACCACAACAACATAAGGACTGGGTCAAAGAACGGACTGATATAGTTAAATTCTGCTCAAAACAATAAACCTTTTCAGAGAAAAACTTTTAAAAGACTGAGAGAAAGGTGCAGGACATGTATGGCAGAATGCATGAACTGGGGTGGGGTGGGAGGAAGGGAAAGGGGTATATGTCTAAACTGAACTGAAAAGTAATATATGAAATACACAAAACATCAATAAAAGTATATTTAAACAGACTTATTATCAAACATTTAAACAGACTTATTCTATGAAAAATAGTAAAAATAATGAAGATTATTCACTCAAATATTTGAATTCTTCCAATAAATTAAGAAATTACATAACCTTATGGAAATATTTTTTTGTGGTTTTTTTTTTTTTTTTAAAGACAGGGTCTCCCTTTAGTCCCAGCTGGCCTGGCGCTCACTATGTAGACCAGGCTGGCCCTGAACTCACAGAGATCCACCTGCCTCTGCCTTCCAAGTGCTGGGATTAAAGGCTTGCACCACCATCCGGCTCCTTACAGAAATTTAACAAAGATAAGAAATCTGTTTGTGAGACCCACAAAACAACAATACCAAAACCTGGCAAAATCCAAAAACCATAACAAGTTACTAGCAAACTTCAACTAGCAATATTTAAAAATAATAATGATCGGGGCTGGAGAGATGGCTCAGCAGTTAAGAGCACCAACTGCTCTTGCAGAGGACCCAGGTTCAATTCCCAGCACCCACATGGCGGCTAAGAACCGTCTTTAACTCTAGTTCCAGGGGAATCCAATGCCCTCTTCTGACCTCCGCAGCACTGTACGACATGGGTGCACCAACCTACATGCAGACAGTACATTCATACACATAAAAAAATAAAAAATAATAATAATGATCAAAAGGAGTTTACTTGAGAAATAGGAAGGTGCTGGAGACTGGGATGAATTAATTTAGAATAAAACGGAGCTCAGGAATTCTGAGAAGTAGCTTGAGGCCCAGACAGGGGATGGGCCACTGAAAACAGTGGGCTCACCACAGACCCTGTCCACTAGAAAACCAATTGGGACACAGCTGTCAGGCCCTGAACTTCCCTCTTGTTCTATGGAAAAATCATCCTGGACAGTCTTTACTGATTGCTATCTGTCTTCCTCTAGTTAGTACCTGCTTTACTCAGGACCTAAGTACACCTATGACTGTTATCTGTCTTACCTGTTTTAACCAAGATTTATGTGTGCTTTCAATGGTTAACTGCCTTCCCTCAAAGCTGTTTAGCACCCAAGGTTTATCTATGAAGCTTCTCCCCCACTTCTCTGTATGAGAACATCTGATTAATTTTTACTTTCCTTGGAATCCTGGCCCTCTCATGTGCTTTCTGAGACCCCTGCTTTTCACTATATAAACTTGTAATAAAGAAAGAATAAACATGGGGCACACCTTTAATCCTAGCACTTGGGAGGCAGAGGCAGGTGGATCTTTGTGAGTTCAAGGCCAGTCTGGTCTACAGAGTGAGTTCCAGGACAGCTGGGGCTACAGGGAGACCCTGTCTCGAAAAGACGAAAGAAAAAAAGAAAGAAAGAAAGAAAGAAAGAAAGAAAGAAAGAAAGAAAGAAAGAAAGAAAGAAAGAAAGAGAACAAAGTTTGCAAAAGACAAGTCTCCCAGAGGTGTGTCTGGTAGCACTCCCTGCACCACTTCTGGCTATGGCTGTGTGTGTGATTGCTGCAACTTTCTCTTTTGTTCCTCCATTAGACCAGTAGAGTTAAAAAGCACATGTCACTTGCTCCTGAGGGAAAAAAAAATGAAATAAAACTGAACCCCAAACTGGTCAGAAAAGCCAAGTGTGTAGTGATGCACACCTCTAGTCCCAACTGCTCAGGAGACTCAGGGTAGAGGGAACATCTGGATCCAGGAATTTGAGACCATCCTAGATGGCAGATCCTATTTAAAAAAAAAAAAAAAAAAAGGTTGTCAGCACCCTCCATCACTTCTCCCTGCACAGGAGCATTGGAGGGTGCTGACAACCAGGGTGCAGGAGAGTGAAGGAGACCAGTGAGACAGAATATGTATCAGAGTTATAGACCACGATATCGCAGGGGCCTTTCTCACCAAAGACAGCCTAGAGAGGGTGGCAATGAAGAGGACAAGGAAAATCAAGGAGATGAGACCCAAGGTCAGCAGCCACCTCGACATCGCTATTGCCCCAACTTCAACTACTGACACAAATGCCAAGAGAGCCCTAAACTACAAGATGGCAAAGAGACAAAAACCAGCTGATCCACCAGCTGAGAATTCGTCCACTCCTGAGACTTACATCTCTACCACCATCCGGCTTAGTCATCCAACAAAGAAGAAATGAAAATGAAATTCCAGCAATAAGAAATGAACAAAAGACTGAGCTGAAGACCTTAAGTGCTTACTTTGTGCCCATTGACCAGATACACTTGAACTATCTGCAATATCTATGCAGCATGGGGTTTTTATTATTTTTACCTAAAGATGTCTCTTTTTGGTAATGACAAATTTTTTTCTTTTAAAGCCTTGTTTTTCTCACACCTTTAAAGGTTTTTAAATTGTTTGATATCTGGTCACGTTGAGATTTTTAAGAACTTAATTTTTAACTTGTAATAAAATTTTATAACTTGATTTTTTTCAAGAAAGTCAACAAACTGCAAGCACCTGTTAATAAAGGTCTTAAATTTAAAAAATAATAATAAAATAAAAAAGGTGTGGTCAGAGAAACCATTCACTCCAAAATAGCACTAAATGTAATATTGCACAAGCCAAGGGAAAGCTAGACCAAAAGCCCAACACACTTGGAATATACAACTCTGTGACCAGATTCCATGAGGAAATCCAACAGACTTCAAAAAGCAGACCAAGATATATGCTATGAGACAGCCTCTGCTCCAATGTCCAGGTAAAGCCATTTCCACCACAGAAAATGACTCTGCCTCCAGTCAACACTTGCCAACCTGACAGTGTGGTTATGCATTTGTTTCTGACCCTTCACAAAAGCTGAAGTAGAGATGCCGATTCCCTGAACATCTCTATAATGACAAGCCTCCACCCTCCACTGCACAGAGTCTGTGTTCTACTGCCGTCTTCTGGAGTGGCCCGCCAAGTCTACCCTTTACCACAGCAATCAGCTACTTTTTTTTTTTACACATTATGGGGTCATTTTTCAAAAAGCTCTCAAAAAGGAGATCAAGGGCTGGAGAGATAGCCTGGCGATTGGGAGCACCGACTGCTCTTGAGGAGGACACGGGTTCGATCCCCAGCACCCACATGGCGGCGAGAACCATCTGAAACTCCGGTTCCAGGAGAACTCCAGTTCCAGGGGAATCCAACACCCTCTTCTGACCTCCGCGGCACTGCACGACACAGGTGCACAGACTTGCATGCAGACAGTACATTCATACACATACAGAAATAAATAAATTTTTTTTTAAAAAAGGAGATCAAAAACTTGAGAATGTGAAACTAGATCTGCATGGCTTACACCAAAACTCTCAAACTTCCTGATAAAAGACCATCTGTGTTTTTATTACAAACCAATGCTGTTGTTGGGAAAGGGGTGCTAAGAATTGAACTTATGGCCTCACAGAGTTGTCATGCTAGGCAAGTGATCTACCAATGAGCTATAATCCCAACCTACATTAATGTTTTTAGAAGATAACAATAAAAAAGAACTTCTAGAAGAGTGAACTTGAAAAATATAAAAGCCAAGTAGTAAATTTCTATTGTTATCATGGCATAGTGGTGCATGCTTTTAACCCTAGCACTCAGGAGGCAGAGGTGAGCAGATCTCTAAGAGCTCCAGGGCAGCATGGCCTACCACAGTAAGCTTCACGCCAGCCAGGGATACATGGTGAGACTTTTGTCTCAAAAAAATAAAAATAGGGGCTAGAGAGACAGCTCAGAGGTAAAGAATACCTGCTGCTCTTGCAGAGGACCCAGGTTCAGTTCCTAGAGCCCACATAGTAGCTAAGAACTGTTTGGAATTCCAGTTACAGGGAATCTGACATCCTCTTCTGATCTCTGTGGGCACTGCACAACACACCTGCATTTAAATGCACCCAATACACTCACAGACATAAATTAAAAATAAAATGCCTTTTAAAAAATTAAAAATAAGGCTCAGTGTGGTGACACATACCTTTATTCCCAGCACTTGGGAGGCAGAGGCAGGCGGATCTCTGTGAATTCAAGGCCAGTCTGGTCTACATAGCAAGTTCTAGGCCAGCTGGGACTACAGAAAGACCCTGTCTCAAAAAGAAGGGGGAAAAAAAGCAAAAGTAAATGAATAAATTTCTATCATTATGGCCAATAAACAGAAAGTTGACATAAGGCTGCCATGAAGATTTCCAAATGTTCACAGTCAATCTCTACCCTCATCCTGGCCTACACTGGGCACAATCCCAGTGCCAACACTGTCTGCAGGCATGCTTTACAGGGCTCTGGCTGGGATACCAGCAGGCTCTAAATTCTGAACCAGACTAACTAGTATAAGTCAGGTTTCTCAAAGAATCCAACTGGTTCCTGGACAGGAATGCTGAGCTGCCTACCTTAGGTATCCCCCCAGAGTCTTACTGCTTAAGTCTCCCTCCTTGCTTAGCCCCCTTGAAAAAGGTGGGGCAGTTCTTAATCAAAAAAAGGAAAAATAAACTTCTGGGTTAAGATCTGAGATTCAATCTACAACTGAATATAAATACTACATAAAATAGCATAAATCTGTACACAGCAGCCTCCCTGGTAGTGCACTTCAGCCTACCGCATGTATGGGTCACTCCAAGGAACCTTGGTGACAGTGTTCTGGTGCAATATTCATGTCTCTGAGCTCATGCTGTCCTCATATAGGCAAGTAGGGTGATTTAGGGGGTGGGAAACACAGGGTATGGTGGCCAGAGTTTATACTGTCCAGGTCATCCTGACAATCCAAACCAGGCTGCACAATAAAGAACATATGACTAAGGCTCTGTACTGGGCCAAGTTCAAGTTCCCGGGCTGTTATAAGATCCACATCTCACGAAAGTGGGACTTTACCAAGTTTAATGCAGATGAATTTGAAAACCAGCATAATCTACATAGTGAGTTCCTAGCCAGCTGAACTAGAAGGAGTCCCCATCTCACAAGACAAAACAAAACAAAACAAAAAATTTTTTTTACTTTTCTCTCATTTTGCTATTACCAAGATTTTGGCTTATTTTCTCATAAAATCTAAACTAGATTTCCTATACTGATTTTACAGGACAGAGAAGACATTAGCTTGTTTAATGTTTAATATATAATATCACTGGGTGGTGGCTTCTATCTTTCAAGAGTATCTATAAAACTACCTCATTCCAATGGGTTCTGATATTCTCCCTACCAAGAGGTAGAGATTGAATCCTCTCCCACTGACACAGCCTCCTGACTTCAGCAAAGGAACTTCCTAGGCTAAGGCACACAAGACAATAATCAAAAGAAAAAAACAGAAACAGGTGCTTGTGGGCAGCACTTTTGGTGGCAGTCCATATAAAAGGACATGACAGAAGGCAGCTTTTGCTTTTTGCCTGCTTGCCTTCGCTGTCACTGGTGAGTTTATCCATCTTGTTGCTGTGACATTCGTTTGCTACTTATTAGAACCAACTTCTTCATTTTCCAATGTAGACTAGAGAGCAAGAGCTCTCCAGTGTGGCACAGCCATCATTGGACTATCCAGACCCTATCCTGTAAGCCAATCTAATAGATCCTCTTTAATATATACAGGTAGGAAGGTAGGTAGATGGGTGGGTAGTAAGATGATAGATATAGATAGATGATAGATAGATAGATAGATAGATAGATAGATAGATAGATAGATAGATAGATTCATTTTATCAGTTCTGTTCCTTTAGAGAACCCTGACTAATGCAAAGTACCTGCTACCAAACCTGACAACCCAAGTTCAATCCCCTGCCTCAGATCCACAGAGTGAAGAGAACCAACTCCTGCAACTTGTCCTCTGACTTGCACAAACATGTTGTGATACATGCATATCCACACATAAACATGCACACACAACAAACATATTTTAGGAAAAACATTTTTAAGTGATTTTTTTAAAACTTAGATATAATAAATTACCTAGTTCTATGTTTACATTCTTTGAAGTGCCACTATAAAGTCTTAATATGCTATATCTGATAATATTCAACAGTTACCTTTAATATCAACTTCAAATAATTTCTAGAATTTCTAATTAACATTGGACCTTAAAGATAATTGGATAATTTTTGGAGATTTGGAAGCCCCCAATAAAATCAGGAATGACAAAAGACAGACAACAGAAATGTACTGGATTACTCACCGGTCTGTGTATTCTTACCTATTTAAATATATTTGTTCTTTATAAAATACTAAATAATAAAGTACTGACAAGAAATATATTTTGTTCATTTGCTTAAGAAAGGATCACTTCAAAAAAATAAAAAATAAAATAAAATAAAAAGCCGGGTATGGTGGTGCACTCCCAACACTCTCGCGGCAGAGGCAGAGAGTTCAAGGCCAGTCTGGTCTACATAGCGAGCCCCAATAAAAAAAGGGATCTCTTGCTGGGAATAGTACCCACGTCTTTAATCCTAGCACTTGGGAGACAGAGGCAGGCAGATGGATCTCTGTGAGTTCAAGGCAGCTGGGGTTAAAGGGAGACCCTGTCTCAAAAAAACCAAAAAAAAAAAAAAAAAAAATTAAGAAAAGGATCTCTTATAGCCTGGTCTGGCCTCAAACTTACCACACAACTGAAGCTGGCCTTGAACTTCTGTCTCTACCACCCAAGTGCTGGGATTACAGATATTAGCCCAATATCCATCTAAGAAAGATTTTTAATGAAGGTATATACCTGTGTATATAATTATTGAAGAATATTTAAATTAGTAAGTAATACAAAATTATGGATGAAAACAAAGAACACCTACAATTCAAGAGCTGGTAGTCCAATGAGAAATCTTCGCTCCTAAAAGGGGAATACCTAGGAATAGCAAGCTAGAATCATTTCCATGTGTCTGGCTAACTTAATTCTAAAACAAATGCTAATTAGCTCTCCTTGGGAGCCAACCTCTTCATCTTTCAGAGAACACCTAGCAATTTGCTAGACTTGTTTGCTTACAGCCTTTTACTCTGGCCCTGTGCCTACACTGACAACTCCAATGGGGGTGTGTCCTTCACCTAAGGGTAGAGGACATCTATACCAACAGCAACTCATGCTATGCAAACAAACAGTGCTTTTCTTCAGATGTCCTTAAAAATGGAAAAGCAGGGGCTCAGCAGTTAAGCACACTGGCTTCTCTTCCAGAGGACCAGGGTTCTATTACTACCACCCACATGGTAGCTAACAAATGTCTGTAACTCCAGTTCCAGGGTATCTGACACCCTCTTCTGACCTCTGTGGGCATTGCATGACATGGGTTCACTTATATACAATGCAGGCAATACACTCAATATACTAACAAATAATAAAATGCATGCCGGGCGTGGTGGTGCACATCTTTAATCCCAGCACTTGGGAGGTAGAGGCAGGGGGATCTCTCTGAGTTCAAGGCCAACCTGGTCTACATAGCAAGCTCCAGGCTAGCTGGGACTAAAGGGAGACCCTGTCTCAAAAAGATCAAAATAATAATAAAATGTTTTAAAAATGGAAAAGCAGGGGCTGGAGAGATGGCCTAGCAGTTAAGAGCGCCGACTGCTCTTGCAGAGGACCCGGGTTCGATCCCCAGCACCCACATGGCGGCTGAGAACCGTCTTTAACTCCAGTTCCAGGGGAACCCGACACCCACTTCTGACCTCCATGGCATTGCATGACACGGGTGCACAGACCTGCATGGAGACAGTACACGCATACACATAAAAATAAATTTTTTTTAAAATTTAAAAAAAAAATGGAAAAGCATAGCAAGTTCAGGGTATAACTCAATGGTGTTTCTAAGTCTGAGGTCTGCACTGAGAGCACCTGTGAAGGAATGAGGAATGTCTCAAGAGGCATTACACAACAGGGCTCTTAGCTCCTACTATGCAGTAATCTGAGAACTGCCTGCTCAACTTAATGAATCCAGAGGATGGAATCAGAGAACCTAACTGGCCCTATCAAAGACATGGCTATTAGATATCCCAACACATTTCCTTCATCTTGTGTTGGCTCAACCTAGAAACTGCTAATTGGCCCCTGGTCCTTTCTACTCTCCTGTGCTGACTTCCTCTCCTTTCCACACTTACTATCTTTCCTGACAGTGTGTCCACACATCAGGATCTTAGACTGCACCAATGACCCTGGATTGTGCTATATTTCAAAGCAAAACTAAGCATTATGTTTCCTTTTAGGCTCAGCACAAGAAAATTACTAACAAGATACTTAGAATCAGATCTAGACCACAATAATTAGACAGAACTACTGATATTTCCTAGAGCCCACAAAGGAACTTAGGGGGATGGAACAAACAAAACTGAGTGAGGCAAGGCAGAACAAATACTAGAACCAACAATTTCTCTCATGTAGCACCACAGACACCAGCACCTGACATATGCAAATCCCCAGAGTACTAGCACTCTCCATTCAAAGTTGTTGTCACCTGGTTCTCTCTTCATCACAGTCTTTCACACCTGACCCTCCTCCAGCACCACACATCTGCAGCTGTCCAATCACACCCCATCCCTTCATGCATCTTAACTCTTTCATATCTGGTGCCAATCAGATCCATTTTCCAAACTGAAAGACTGAAAACTGACTCTAGCCCTTCAAAGAGAGAGGAAGTAGGGCTGATATGATAAGCAGTTGAAAAGCTAGACAGACAGTAGGCTGGATATAAACTAAGAGGCCAATGAGACCACAACAAGGGTAAAAAAAAGAGATGTCAAATCCACTCCTGATCAAAGTAAGAACCTCTACACTTAGAGATTAAATACTGTCATTGTGACTGAGTTAGTGTTTAGCACAGGCTGCACAGAGGGGAGAAAGTGTACTGAGAGGTCAAGGGTATGGGAAACAAAGAATACAAGCACCAACTACAGAATGCACTGGGGTTCTGTTGAAGAGGAGAAAAACAAATCTTCCTGAAGAAAACCTACCTGTTAGGCTAAGCACAGTGGCACATGCCTCTAATCCCACACTGCCCAGGAAGCAAAACAAGGAGGATACTGCAGCAAGATCAGTATACACAGCAAGATCAGAACCAGCCAGGGCTTTATAGTGCGACCCTGTCTCAAAGGACTGAAAAGGGGAGAGGGAGGTGGGAAGGGAGGAGTGAAGAGAGAAAAAGAAAATGATGAACTACTTTTTTTTTTTTTTTTGTCTTTTTGAGACAGGGTCTCCCTGTAGCTCTGGCTGTCCTGGAACTCGCTATGTAGACCAGGCTGGCCCTGAACTCACAAAGATCTGCCTGCTTCTGCCTCCCAAGTTCGAGGAACTACTTTCAACTACACAGCCAGCACAAGCGACTGTGACCTCTAAAGCTAAGGAGTAGATCAAGTGAAACCAATTGATACCAGTCTTTTGCTGCCCTTTATGGCAGGAGGAAATTTTGAACTAACGGCAGAAAGTAAAGCTGCCCAGAGCCCAGTGACCTAGGAGGAACCACTCCGAGAAAGTCCCCACAAGGACCCTGAGTCCCCTTAAACATTCAGGTATTTTGAGTTCATTTGCTCCTTAGTTCTGTCTAGTTGTTCATGATGAGAAAAAAATAAATTCCTTCTAAATATTTCATAGATTTTTGTCACTATCTTATTTTAGTCTTTTGTTTTTTTTGGGGGGGGGTCTTTTGGAGACAAGGTCTCCCTGTAGTCCCAGCTGTCCTGGAACTCCCTTTGTAGCTGGCCTTGAACTCACAGAGTTCTGCCTGCCCCAGCCTCCCAAGTGCTAGGATTAAAGGCGTGTGCCACCACGCCCAGCTATTTTAGTCTCTTAAAACTAACATCCAGTACCTAATTTTTTTAAAAACTAAACTAGGAGTCGGGTGTGACGGCACAGGCCTTTAACCCCAGAACTTGGAAGGCAGACGCAGGTGATCTCTATGAGTTCAAGGCCAGCCTGGTCTACATAGTGAGTTCCAGGCCAGCTAGGACTACAGGGAGACCCTGTCTTAAAAAGACCAAAATCAATCAATCAATCAATTATTTAAAAACTAAATTAGGAATAAGAACAGTTGCAACACTGATGATCTGAATCAGGAGCGCTAGATCACAAGTACTCACTATTGACATTTCCAAAGAGTGAGTTACCTGACTCTGTTCATGCCATTGCCTACAGAGCTGTGGCATCACTGATCTCACAGGACTACAACAAGGACTAGCTGCAGGATGTCGACTTCTGTAATGGTCTCAACAAGAAGATGATTCCATCAATGGGCCACCACCACTCAGACACCAGACACTACACAGCATGACCACCCTTTTCATTCATTTCCTTCAAGTGTCCCAGACACCAACCTCATGATTAGTAATGTCATTTACAAGTAAGCACACTAGAGCACTTGCTTATGTTTACATAGCTCCAAAGCCCCTCCCCCTCAGTAGGTGCTTGCTCCTCCAAGAAGGTCCAGACAGCAGCACAGAAATTGCACTAGAGCCTGGGAGAAGGAAGAATCCAGAGTCCCCACAAAGTTACTGAATGTGAAAGTACTTCAACAAGAAAGATCAGCAAGTAGTCTGTATGAATCATACATCTAAGACTCACTGTGCGGAGTCACCTGGATTGAAGCTATTAAGCTATATCACAATATTCTTCACTGTATGTATTTACTTTCCACCTACGGATTCATTCTTACCACATCAGAAATAAATCTTAAAGGAGACCTTAAAGTGGTCTTCTAGGCCATCAGGACAAAGAGGCAAAGAGGAATCAGCTCCTGGCCTTTTGCTGCCCTTGGAAAGACCACCGAACATGGTGCCAGGGCACAAAGCTAGAAGAATGGGTATTCTTAGGAATGCACCAAGGTTATACCCCCAAAATGCCTTGGTCTGAATGATCCAGGGAATAAATCTGAAAGCCAATAAAGCTTTAATTCAAATTCAAGGAGAACAAAGCAAGAGCTACTTTCAAACAGGTGGAGTCTGCGGGCGTCAGGACACACTCCTAAGCATCAATGAATTCTTAATTAAAAGGCTTTTGCCATAACCCAGACAAGACTAACCACAACCTGAGAATTAACCCTAGGAATGCAATTGGCTTAACATTCAAAGTATAGTCTATGCCAGGCTGGGTACCACCTCCAAGCTTGAGCACTTATTTAGCATGTACAAGATCTCCAACACCATCAAAAAAAATAATGCTTTTGATCATAATATACCATGTTATTTTTAAAAACTGAAGTGACCAATAGATGTAGGAAAAGCATTAAAGAAAATTTAACGTTCTTCTCACTATAAACACAGAACTAAACAACACAGAACTGAAAGGAAACCTTTTCAGACTGAGAAAGAATTCAAAACTATGTTAAAAGCAAAAGAAAACCAGAGCCAGTCCTGTGGTAATGACAGGCTGGGTCCATGGTAAATAGGATGGTCAAAGAACAGCATATATGACCTACTGCCCAAACCAAGCCACTCAGGGGTTGAGGGTAGGTTGCTAGAGAATAGATTACTGGGACAATTCACATCCCTGGCATATGTGATTACCACACTTCACTGAGAAAGTCCTATCTGACCAAAACCCACAAATTCAAATAAAGAATTTGGGAAAAACTAACCACCTCTTGCCCAAATACTGATACTGGGCCAGGAGTAAAAATGAGAGGAGGAAAAGGTTCATGTCCACTGCATTATTATGGGTGAAGGGGTTATTGTTCCATCCAAAATGGAAATGAGGGTAAGCATTATAAGATTTTCCTGATAAGACATCAGGAACAAAATCCATCTGCCAACTCCATCAAAATGGAACACATGCTTCCCACCGGAGGATGACTCCTCTCATTCTGATATATATCTATCCCTGTAGCCCCAACTGGCCTAGAACTCTTTATGTACACCAGGCTGGCCTTAAGTTCACAGACATGCACCTGCCTCTGCTGGGATTAGAGGTGTCTGCCACCACATCCAATATTCTGCTATTTTTAAGGAAAAAGGAGTTGAAAGTCAATTGCAACTTGGCTTACTTCATCCTACGCCTGTGTCTCACTGTCATTCATGTGAGAAGAATCAGGAAGAAAGCCAGAGCCGTGGTCATTCTACTCCATCCATGCTGCCATGCATCAGGACTCTCTTCGTGCCTTCTACTTGGAGCTTTCCTCTTCCACATTAGCCTTATGGCTAATCCCCTCAGGTGGGTGAGGAACTGCATCTTCATAACACAGTGTGCTGGATAGCTTTAGTGTCAACCTGACACACCTGGGTTAAGGGAGCCTCAACTGGGGAATTGGCTCCATTGGATTGGCTTGTGGCCACATCCATGGAGTATTGTCTTGATTGTCAAGCAGTGTGGGAGGGCCCAGCCCACAATAAGTGGTGCCACCCTGGGCAGGTTGTTATATACCGTGTAAGAAGGCAAGCTGGGCGTGAGCCAGGGGAGCAAGCCAGTGAACAGCATTCCTCCATGGCCTGTGCTTTAGCTACTGCCTCTAGGTTCCTGCCCTGTGTTCCTGCCTTGGGCTCCTTAAGTGATGAACTGTGACCCAGGAGATGTAAGCTGAATAAACCCTTTTCTCCCCAAGTTGGTGTCAGTCAGAGTGTTTTGTCACAGCAATGGAAGACAAATTTGAACACACAGCCTACCTGACATTACCTTCTAACAACTCTGATCACTTTATGGATCAGAGATCTTTATCCTTTACTGTTTATCATCAGTCAAGTATTGGCAAGTGGTTTCAGACATACTGAGTGTTCACTAAATAGTTGCTTAACAAATCAGTGAATCTCAAAGAAAAATATCCAAGTGTAGAAGGCATGGTTCTTCTATTAGCATGCAGTGTGACACCAAAGTAGACAATCCCATTTGACCCTAGTCTCTTTCCACTTGGGTGTATGTAAGATGATGATTAGGAACACACACTGGAGTTAAGATTCCCACTGTTAGCCGGGCATGGTGGCACACACCTTTAATCCTAGCACTCGGGAGGCAGAGGCAGGCAGATCTTTGTGAGTTCAAGGCCAGCCTGGTCTACAGAGTGAGTTCCAGGACAGCTGGGGCTACAGGGAGACCCTGTCTCGAAAAGACCAAAAAGAAAGAAAAAGATTCCCACTGTTTAGAACCTGGCTCTGACTTTTATGAGCTAAGCAACCAATGCCAAGTTATTTAACCTCTCAATGCATCAATAAACAAGGAAAATCAGGATACTGATTAATTTCTACCTCAGAGGGCTTTTGTAAGAACTAAATGGAGCAGTACACATGTACTTGTATGCATGTTTAAGCTCAGTTCAGGGATGGCATTTAAAATATGAGGAATAAATTTAACTGTTAGAACCAATTCTCTTTCAAAATACCAATTGAGGTGAAGCAGAACAAAAAAACTATGAAAAATATTTAGTGAAATATTCAAACATACTAAAAGAATAGACACTGGTTCAAGACCAAAGCAACACGACACATGTTCACCCATTCATTAGCCACCCTCTCCATGGGCAGAATGCTAAGCTAAATTCTGCACATATACTTTTAATCTCAGAAGAAAACCAAAACACAAACAATGAATTAGAACGGTCAGGAGTCTGACATGATGTTCTTTTTTTCTAACAATTCAATGAGTCTAAAATTAGATTTGCCCAACTACAATAAAATAAATGTCAAAGGATTTCAGCTCTAAAAGAACCTTTAAAATAATCAAAGCTGATTCAACCCAGAATTTACAGAATTTATTAATGAAATTAAAGTAATACCCATTTGAAGCTGGGCATGGTAGTGCATGCCTTTAATCCTAGCACTTGGGAGGCAGAGGCAGGCAGATCTTTGTGAGTTCAAGGCCAGCCTGGTCTACAGAGCGAATTCCAGGACAGCTGGGGCTACAGGGAGACCCTGTCTGGAAAGTAATACCCATTTGAGCAAAGCATTTGTCAAGCAGGAAAAAAAAAAAAGTGTTATTACCTAGACTACGTTAAGTTTAGACTAACAAGGAAGACAAATCAAGTGTAAGGTGACAGGTCTCACACAGCACATGCTATATAAAAGTGTAAAAGCAGAAGTCTTGGTTTTGGTGGGAACCCTGAGAGATCTGGCTAGGGTGAAGGCAAGAGTGAGGGTAAGAGAGTGGGGGTGACAGCTCCATGAGGTGGGTGGAGTCCTAATATAAATGGTACAGGCAGCAAATGCAACAGCACATGCAAAAAAACTGAAAGGAGTTTCCAGAATTCAAGGCAGTGAAAAGCCAAACTAAGGACAGTGTTAAGGAGCGCAACAACAGCTCAAGGATCAAAGCAGGAGAGCCAGGATGAGGTGAGCCCTGAGTGCCATGGTAAGAGTGTGAGATTTTCCCCAAGTCCAATGAAAAGTCACTAAGGAGTCTTAAGCAAAAAATAAAAAATTCAGTTTTCTATTTGCCTGCCTGCTTGTTGAATGTTTATTTCTTTTTAGTGTAGGTATCTGAGTGCTATGCCTGCATGTATGTATTATGAACATACTTGTGCCCAAAGATGCCACAAGACAGCATCAGATGTCCTGGAGCTGGAGTTAGTTAGAGGCAGTTGTTGGCTACCATGTGGATGCAGGGAAATAAACCCAGGTCCTCTGCAAGAGTGCCAGTGCTCTTAACTTCTAAGCCATCTCTCCAGGCACCAGGTTTCTGTTTTTACTCAAACATAATAGATGAACGCACATATATGAGCACAAGACCAGGCTCTACTCCCACACCTCAGTGGAAGCAGGTAACATGGACCAAAGCAAATATAGCAGAGAGGTGAGTTGATGAAGTCCAGATGTGGACTGGAAGTAGAATAATTAGGATAAAATGATGATGGACTCAATGTGTACAAAAAAGAGTGTCAGGGAGACACCCTAATCTACACCCTAAACAAGTAGGTAGAAGCCCCGTGTGAACCAAGGCTGGATATGCAGGACAGCAGTAAAAAGTCTCATCTCTGGAGATGGCTCAGCAGTTAAGAGCACATACCACTCCTGCAGAGGACCCAGGTTCAATTTCCAGCATCCATGTCTGACAGCTCACAAATGCCTGTAACTCCACCTCCAGAAGGACTTGAGGTCTCTGGCCTCCACAAGCACTGGCACAATAGTGCGCACACCATACACAGACCCACACATAAAATAAGAATTTTAAAATCATTATTAAAGTCTGGTAATGTAATGCCCCTGGTATTGCACTTTTCACTCAGGGTTGCTTTAGCTATTCGGGGTCTTTTGTTTTTCCATATAAATTTAAGGATTTTTTTTTATCTAAGTCTGTGAAAAAGCTCATGGGGATTTTGATTGGGATTGCGTTGAATCTGCATATTAATTTGGGTAGAATGGACATTTTTACTATGTTAATTTTTCCAATCCATGAGCATGGGAGGTCTTTCCATCTTTTGAGGTCATTTTCAATCTCCTTCTTCAGGGTTTTAAAATTTTTGCTGTAGAGAACACATTACCAGACTTCAAGCTATATTACAGGGCTATAGTCATAAAGACAGCCTGGTACAGCAAAAAAAAAAAAANCTTTTCTTTTCTTCCTTTTTTTTTTTTTTTTTTTTGTCTTTTTGAGACAGGGTCTCCCTGTAGCTCCAGCTGTCCTGGAACTCACTCTGTAGACCAGGCTGGCCTTGAACTCACAGAGATCCGCCTGCCATGCCTCCAAGTGCTAGGATTAAAGGCATGCGCCACCACGCCTGGCCCCTTTAATTTTATATTACTCCCAAATATGCTATATAATACTCCACTTATAAAGTCGGAATTACAAAGTCTGAAAACTAAACTAGTAGTTAAATTCCAAAAGGGGACTGAGTGTTGGGATTCACAATTTTAACAGTAAAGTTGCATGCAGGTAAAAAGAAATATAAGCTATAGTTGGGGCTGGAGAGATGGTCTAGTAGCTCTCGTCGCGGTTAAGAGTGATAGCCCGACCACTTCTTACAAAGGACCCTGGGTCTATGCGATCCCCACACCCACATGGCGGCCGAGAACCCGTCTGAAACTCCGGAATTCTCAGGTCAGAAACTCCAGTTCCAGAGGGAATCTGAGACCCTCTTACTGACCTCCGTGGCTGGCAATTGCACGAGCAACGGGATGCACAGACTTGCATGGCAGGACAGGATACCTTGTCAGATTACTACACCTACAGAAATAAAAAAATAAAATTAGAGAAACAAACTTAAAAAAAAAGAAATTAAGTTACATTAACTAAATTAAAACATATAATTGTTTAATGTAATTCATATTTGAAGGTTCTATAATAATAATTAATATAAATTTTACAATTTTTAGTTTGCAATGTAAAACTTATAAATATTGTAAAATATTATCAATAACTCAGAGGGATTATACTGAAATGGTACATTAAAGCTATCATCATACGTTTTGTTCATGTTTAAATTTCTCCCAATATATGCATATATACACGTCACATACATTAAGTCAAAAATTAAAAATTCTGAATAAACTGTAGGTTGATTCCTAAACAATTTATAGAATTCACAGTTTCTAACGAGTAATTATTGAATGTATGAGTATAAAGTGTAACATTTACAATTCTATTTCCATAGATATAATGTTACTTACTATATCCTCGCCATCTATATATGGTAATTACAATGTGTGTTAGTCATAAAGTCGGTTAGATCGATGTGTAATAGCATGAGTTGCTTTTCAGACTGTACAATAGGAATATAATATTCATCAAGTTGCTACAGTATAGCCTTAGCCAATGAGTGTTTTAGGTTAGTTTACAAAGCGATATTCCACAAAATGAGGGGGGAACCACCAATTGCCCTTCTTTTTTTTTTTTTTCTGGGGTTGTGTTACAGCGACTCTTAGTAGTGATAATTGTTTCAAGTTTCTCCATTTTACAGCCAAAGTTCATGTGATTCATCTTTTCTTTACTGCTGCGATTAGAACTCCATTTGTATAGAGTTTGACTCGACTGGTTTCATTATGTCCGAAGAATCTGTTGAAGCGGGAATTGTGTTAAGATTCCAGGTCTTATGCTTATTCGAAATGCCGAGAGCCTGCGGACTAAAATACGCTCAGAGTCCATGATTCTTTGTGGTAGGAGCGCTTGTGGGTGTATACCCAGATGAGTGGATGACTGCGGTCCGGTGGTGGCTTCATTTATGAGTTTTTAAAGGATTTCCACACCTTTCCACACGTTTGGTCAACACCAGGATTAATATCCCAGTTATCATCCACCAGCAGCGATGGCGTGTTCCCCTTCCCCACAACCTTCTCCAGCATTTTTTTTTTTGTTTTTTGTTTTTCATTTTGTTTCTTGGTTAGTCTTATTGGATGTGAGATGATACTTACGTGTGGTTTACTTTGCATGTTCCTTAATTATTATGATGTGAGACACTTTAAAAAAATTTTTTTTTAAGTTTTATTTGATTTCTGTTAGGATGTTACTGACAGTATCTGTCTGATAATGCGGTGTGTGCACCCAGTAGTTACGTGCAATGCCTGCGGATCCAGAAGAAGGGGTTGTCGGATTCCCCAGTGCGAACTGGAAAGCTCCTAACATCTCGGCGAATTCGAGGTTTCAGTCCGGTTCATGCCCAACTCCGCATCTGTGGGTGACTGTAGGAAATCGGATACCTAAGCTCTCTGTGCACATGACCGCGGTTCGGCGCTCCTTAACTGCCCATAGGGCCATCTCTCCAGCCCTGAATACTTTTTAAGATGTTTCTCAGCCATCTTTACTTTCCTCACTGGTTCAATTGTTTTATTTTTTGTTCCAGCTCTTTAATCCATCTTTGAGTAGGTCATTTGTTATTCTGTCTTTGTTTTTTATCTGTAGCTTATATATTCTGATGTTAATGCTCTTCAGTTACTATCAGCTGTGAAGGTTCCTCCCACTCTGTGGTGTTTTCTCTTCACTTCCCTTGATTGCTTTAGCTGTACAAAAGCTTTGAGTTTGATGAGGTTCCATTTGTCGCTGTTTGTCCTTATTTCCTGTGCAGTGCTTTTTATTTCCGAAAGTTGTTCAAGGCCAGCCTGGCTTACAGAGTGAGTTCAGGACAGCTGGGGGTACTTACAGGAGGACCCTGTCTTGAAGAAAGAAAAGACCAAAAAAACTATCTTTCCTAACCTATGTCTTGTAGTTTGTGACCGAGTTTTTCTTTTATATTTCTATCACCTTCAGGGTTTAGGTTTGAGATCTTTGATCCACTTGAGTTTATTTTGGTACAGGGCCGAGAGGTCGGAGTTTAATTTTGTTCTTCTACAAAATGGTGATCCAATTTTGCCACACCATTTGACAGATGCTATATTTTCTCCATTGAGTTTTTTTGGCCCTTTGTCAACTATGAACATCGCTGAAGTTGTATGTGGTCAAGTTTGGATCTGCAATTTTGTTCCAATGGTCAGTGGTTTGGGTTTTTTTTTTTTTTGGGGGGGGGGGGGTGGATGGGGGAATAAGTCTAAATTTGATCAAGAAATGTTATATGAAAGGTGCTCAATAAAAATTAACTTAAAAAAATAAAATCATTATTAAAAAAAAAAAATGAATCTCAGCCAGGCATGGTTGTGCATGCCTTAATTCCAGCACTCAGGAGGCAGAAGCGGATGGATCTTGTTGAGTTCCAGGCCAGCTGGGGCTATCGGGAGACCTTGTCATGAAAAGACCCCCCAAAAAAATTAAAAATAAAGAATCTCTGAAAGGTACCCAGTGTTTATGTACAATACAGTCACACATACCATGAACTAGTAGTGACCATTCCAGTATAATGAAGATGGCCAGACAGAATTTAAAGTTCTGTCTTGTCTTGTCTCTTCTCTCCTCTCCTCCCCTCCCCTCCCCTCCCCTCCCCTCCCCTTCTCTTCTCTTTCTTTTCTTTTCGAGAGAGGATCTTCCTTTAGACCCAGCTGGCCTGGAACTCACTATGTAGACCAGGCTGACCTTGAACTCACAGAGATCTGCCCAGTTCTGCCTCCCGTGTGCTCAAATTAAAGGCATGCGCCACCACACCTGGCTCCACAAATAAACTCTTTAGTTTTTTGTTTTTTTTTTTGGTCTTTTCGAGTCAGGGTCTCCCTGTAGCCCCAGCTGTCCTGGAATTGCTCTGTAGACCAGGCTGGCCTTGAACTAACAAAGATCCACCTGCCTCTGCCTCCCAAGTGCTAGGATTAAAGGCGTGCGCCACCACGCCCGGCTCGCAAATAAAATTCTTAATGGCTATTATGAATTTATCATTCAATTGCTATTATTAAAAGAAATAGAAGAAATCATAAAACATTCTTATTCCTAACAAGCAAATCTGAGGCCACTTTGGTAATTGCAGCCCTTCTTTCAAAATGATGGCAAACTGATAAACAAATCTCTACAAGCAGGTGTTCTCCACCCAATAGCCTTACAACCTAACACAGTAGGAATGCTTACAAGTAATATCCTCAATTACAATGCACAGGAAATTGTGACACATATAATAAAATCTCTTTAAAATATTTTAAAATAGAATCGTCTCACTGGAGAGGACTGAGAGAAGGCTCAGTGGTTAAGAGCACTGGCTGCTTTTACAGAGGACCCAGGTTTGATTTCCAACACTGTATGGCAGCTAACAACTATCTGTAACTGCAGTTCCCAGGCAATTTGATGCCCTCTTCTGACCTCTGTGGGCACTGAACATGATGCACCTACATACATGCAGCAAAACATTCATACAAATAAAATAAAATTTATGTATTAAAAATAACTAAATAGAATATTCTTGAAATATAACAGATTTCTCATATCAAATTCAACAGTACATTAAAGTATTAAAGAAAAGACCTCCAAGAGTTTAAAAGGTACCATAAAGATTCATTTCAAAGTATACAAATATAGGTCTGTTCTACTATTTTTAGCCTGTCCTGGTAAAAATTTTATGTCTTCTTAAAACTGGGACACTGCTATGTGTTTTGAGGTTAATGTGACTGATAGGATCAAAAGCACGGTTTAGAATATCTACCTACAGACAGAGAATTGTATATTCTTTGGATCTGAGCTTTCTACTTTATCTTTAACTACACATCTGTAACTCTTATATTTGAAATAACCAATTCAGCCAATTCCTACACACCAATACCTTTGTTCTTATCATGAAGACAATATTAACAAGCATGGAGACGGGTCTTCTTCCTGTTTTCCTGTCTTCAAGAGTATAAAATGAGCAGGCACAGAGGACATTTATAGGATAGCTGCACGGGGCTGGAGAGATGGCCTAGTAGTTAAGAGTGCTGACTGCTCTTGCAGAGGACCCGGGTTCGATCCCCAGCACCCACACGGCGGCTGAGAACCCGTCTTTAACTCCAGTTCCAGAGGAATCCGATGCCCTCTTCTGACCTCCGCGGCATTGCACGACACGGGTGCACAAACCTACATACAGACAGTACATTCATACACATACAAAATAAATAAATAAATAAATATTAAAAAATATTAAAAAAATAAAGATAGCTGCACTAAGCAGAGTAATAAAGTGGCTTTGTTCAGAAACCGTGAAGGCATATGCTCAGCTGAGAGGGCAAGGTGACAAGCTCTTCTACTTAAACTACCAGTGTAAAACCTTCCAGCCAAGGAGATGGCTTGCTTTGGCCAGTGGAAAGCCGCCTGCAGCGTTCCTTGATGCTTCTCATCCTCTGCACTGAGAATGCTGCCCCCCTCCACACTTCAATCTGTCCTCTACTAAAATGCACGTTTTTCCCCCTCCACACTTCAATCTGTCCTCTACTAAAATGCACGTTTTAATCAAAATTCAGCTATTCATATTTTCTGTGATAGTCTGAAAGCACTTGAAGAGTAAATTGCTTGGATCATTTTTTTTGTGGTGAGCCAAAACACTACTTGCTATCTCTTTCTGCCAAAGTCCAAATTTATTTCCAAGGCCACTCAGAATAAGAAATCCAGTTGCTGACTATTCAGCATCCCACTGCTCTAGAGTTTGTAGCTCTTGTATCTTACTAGATTTTATGAGAGAAATTGGAAGGCTTTATGTTAATGGTCAGCACTATCACACAATGAAGGCAGCATAATGTACACAACCTACGAAACTTTCAGTCAGTACTGAACTCTGCCTCAGAGCATCCCCTACTAGTTAGGTTCAATTACTCCAAGAAACTGCAATTCTAAGAAGTCAGCCCTTTGAGAGCTTCAAGTTAACTGAGCCAAATCTTTACTCTGGATGTCTATGTAATAAAAGTGACAGGTGCTTTGTTCAGATAACATCATACTAAAAGTAGTTCTAATACTGCATGTTCTTGTATAAAAGTCTAAAAAGGAATTAAGAGATAATAGTGACAACTCAACAACAACAACAACAAAAAAGTAATGTTGAAAATTGGTTTTGTGTGAATAAATCCTAACCTACCAGTACTAATACTTTTAACCTAAAAATCAAGTTGAATCAGGCCACACAGTTCCATTTATGAAAGTGCAGTTCTTGCCCAAGTACAGGTTCCTCCTTTTAAAGTCCTTCCTAAGCAGAGCAGAATATCTAAATATATTTTATATAGGAACAATTTTATCAAATTATTCATGAAGGAGGATGTTAACTGCTTAAATACTACCTTAAATACTGCTAAGCAAAACTACTTTAAACTGGATTTATTTGGCTTCAATTACACACTAATTTTGCAGCTTTTTTAAACTTCAGAATACTACCTTGAATGCTGGAATGAAATGCTATACTCTACATTTCTATATGAATACAATTTCTAACAACATTAGTGGAAAATTCTTTAGTTATTTTTGACCTGTGGTCATAAACTCAAAATAATATACAGTCTTAAACACATAATTTTATACAGAATAAAGGAATCCCATCTGTAAAATAACAAAGCCCACATTAAAATTAACCACTTCAGTCTTTAAAAGCTTCCATGGCACAGGATACAGATATCCTCAGTAAAAGGAAAACAAACAAAAACAAACCAACAGAAGACTAAAGAGGCATAGGACAGAGCGCAAAAAAATGATTTAGCTCATGTCACTTCATTTCCATTCAAACATCTCGATTTTTCTATTGCAAAGCTATCTAACCACTTATCGCATTTTTTTCTCAAATTTACCTGTAACTCTAGGTTCTGAAAAACTCTTATCTATTTTCTTAGTATAAAAGCATAAATTTAAATGAAACACAAACTGAACAGATCTTTTAAGTTTCTATACCTTTAGCCCAACACACTGGAAATGGACTACAGCCGCTTTTCTCCATATAGACAGCACCTGCAGGTTTCAGGGCCTCTTGGCCTGCCCGGTCCAAACAACATACATCCAATCCTATCAAGATCAAGCCGGGAGTCCTCACACAAAGTCCCAGTTCATGGCTCCGACAGCATTTGATTGGATCCAAAGCCAGACTAAGCTTCCCCTGTGTGCTCCTTTTCGGAGCTCGAAGCAAATTTGGGAGTTGTTCCTTCTGAACTGGTCTCCAGCAGCTCGAGGGAGGCCTCTCAGTTACTGAATCTTCTGCTTCCGCAATCTGAAACACAGACCGTCCTGGCCAGATTAAGCCACTAAACAGAATGAAACCAGCTAGTCATGGGACCCAGTGGGTCTGTGTTCCTAGATTCATTCAAGGAAAGGGAGAAACAAGAAGAGGGAGGAAAAAAGAAGGCCAGGAGCCAATACCTTATGAATATGCAAATCTCGCCCTTCTGTTCAATTCATCTGGCAGACTTCTGTTTACAAAATGACAGTCAATTCTAAAATTGAGTAAGCTGCAAATCCAGTCTGACCCAGATCGTGTAGACCGTTCCTAAACAATTCCTGTCTTCAAAATCATGCCTTTGGCACTTTACCAGCCTAATTCTGGCCTTACACTAAAAACTTGATGAAACAGAATTAATTACAGAAAAACAACCATGATCAGAATCAAAATTAAAATTTTAAGAAAAAAGGCCTATGAGCCCAAATATCTGGAGTAAAATGTTTTTCCTGATTGACACTCTCACAACATGCTTATAAGTATACATAAACCATCTACAAAACATAAAACCAGAATTTAAGAGGGCTAACTTCTTTTAAAATTTGCTTAAGAAATGAGGGATCAAGATACACGATTTCTTTTTCTAGTTTCCTCAAAGGTGAGGACTGCCCACACCTGAAGAAGCAGGGCAAAAGACTCATCTACATCAATAGCTTCTGCAAAGTACAGGGCCACATATTTTTTCCCATTCAAACTGAGAGCCAGACAAGGTAATAACCAAAATCAAGATATTCCAACATTCCACTTGAGCAGCAAGCAAGATAGTAAGTAACTAGCTCCTGGTAGCTTGTTCCTGAAATACATGAATTAAGTATACATTGAAGGCCCACCCAGTCTACTTATCTATAGTGTGTGGGTGATTCTTCAATCCTACAACCCCATAAACTAAGCCTAACTCAAGAATTTCCCCCAACAATGCAAACGGCTGAGGCTTTTCTATTAATTCTATTAAAAAAAATAAAAAATAAAAATACATGGCCCTGTACTTTGCAGAAGCTATTAATTCATTAACTTCAGAAAATAAGACCTGAGCACAAGCTGAAAACAAAGGCCTGCTTGTACCTACAGAGTAGTTTCTGTCAGTCCAGAGTCACCTGTTGATGGTAGATGCCCTTGCCTCCAGGCTCCACTCAGGCTCCACCTGCCCAAGCTCCAGTGGACTCTCCTGACCCTCCTGAAAGCACATGAGCCTAGCATGAACCATGAACCCAGCATGAACCATGAACCCAGACAACACTGGGGAAAAAGGCTCCAGGAAAACACAATGGAACAGGATGAAGAATAGAAGCCAGCAAACAACAGAAAGAACACAGGCTCAGCAGCACCATTCTAGAGGCAGGTTCTCCTGTGCAGAACCACTGCATTCCTGGAAGCAAGTAAGCACATCATCTGCCCCTCTGCCCCTGCCTCAACCACATGAGCATGGCTTAGAGTTTAACCTGAGCCATCACCCGCAGCTGCACAAGTCATCCAAGCCAGGGATAAGTCTATATGCCCACAAGCTGCTCCTATGGTCACATATGATACTCTGTACCATCTGCACTTAAGTGCCCCATCTTATAGGTAAGAGCAGTATATGGCCTCCAAGCATGAGAACACTGAGACAAGGTCCTCTGAGGAGGAAGAAGCCCAAGAGCTCAGTGTTATCCAGGACCTCCATGTCACCCACCATACCCAGGAAACATTTCTGAGACAGACTGATTAGCTGCCTCAATTCCCATGACGGTGCCACAGCATGTGCCTTTAACTCCAATACCTGGGAGGCAGAGGCTGGCAGATCCACGAGATCAAAGCCAGCCTGGTCAACATAGCAAGTTTCAGGCCAGCTGGGGCTAAAAAAAAAGAAAAGAACAAACAAGCAAGCAGGGAGGGCCTGGAGCTAAGACCTGGCAATGTGAAGAAACAAGGACAGGCCTTGAAGGAGGGAGGGGAGAAAGGGCCAGGGTGAGCCCAGTTTCTAGTTTTGATCAATGGATGGGGCTTTCTCTGTACTCTCCCATTAACATAACTTACTATCTAAACAGCCCAACCTCCTAACGGGCAAGATCTTGAAGGTTTAAAAAGGCCTGGTATGGAAGAGCATTAATTTCTACAGTAGGCCAAAGAGCAGGTACCTACAGGTATGCCTAGTGCCCACTGGAGCTGAAGCAGTGGCTACAGAAACCTGAGTGGCCATGGGGCTGGTGAGGAGCAGGAGCTGACGAGAGCTGCAGTGGGGAGGGAAGGAGGCGGCACCACCAGCAATCAGAAGGAGGACAATCTCAATCCCAGAGAAGTAACTACTTCTTCATTTTTTGACAGAGAGGAGAATGAGGTTGAGAGGGTCAGATAGCTTGTCTTGAGTACTGGCTAAGTTGGTGATATATTTCTTATACTGTTCTCATTAAATATTAAAAACAGCTGGGCATGGTGGTGCACGCCTTTAATCCTAGCACTTGGGAGGCAGAGGAAGGCGGATCTCTGTGAGTTCAAGGCCAGCCTGGTCTACAAAGCGAGTTCCAGGCCAGCTGGAGCTACAAGGAGACTCTGTCTCGAAAAGACCAAAAATAAATAAATAAATGAATAAATAAATAAATACAAATTATGCTTTTAAATTCCTTAACTCGGTAACATCCTTTTTAAAATAATGAGAAATAGAGTGCAGTTAAAAGAATAAAGGGTCAACAATATTCACTAGAAACTTGTATGCTGTTCAAATTAAACTTCTTTTATGAGCATAATTAAAAGCAACAATGAGAAATCAATCCTACCAGTAAATTCAATTAAACTTTACAATAAAGATACTATTTGCAAAGATCCCAAATCCTCATCCTGGTCACTTTTTTAAAAATATTTATTTATTTATTTATTTATTTATTTATTTATTTATTTATTTATTTATATGAATGTACTGTCTGCATGTAGGTCTGTGCACCCGTGTTGTGCAACGCCTCGGAGATCAGAAGAGGGTGTCGGATTCCCCTGGAACTGGAGTTCTCCTGGAATTGGAGTTACAGATGGTTCTCAGCCACCATGTGGGTGCTGGGGATCGAACCCAGGTCCTCTGCAAGAGCGATCGGCGCTCTTAACAGCTAGGCCATCTCTCCAGCCCCCCTGGTCACTCTTGTCTGTTTCTTATTTCAAAGCACTCCATCAGAGCAGTCAGCACCTGTGCACCTCCTACTGTCTTCTGCCACATCCTGGCCAGGCTGCTGCTCCCTTGGAGCCTACCCCAAACACAACAGCTGCTGGTGTTCAAAAAAGCAATCACTCCACTTCACTCCTCTACTGGAATCTCACCACAGATTTCCCAATTTTCCAGAACAAGCACAGACACACTTGGCAAAGTCTACAAAGCCTTATAAGACAAGGTTTCCTGCCACACCCTCATCTCACATTCATCTCTTATCCACTGGTTTTCTCAGCATCAACCATTACACTGACCTTCCTGCTGCTTCTCTATCCACCTAGGACCTCTGCTCTGCATGTCCCTCCACATGAAATGACCTAGGAAATGACCTAACTAAAGCTATTCTGACCACACCCAATCTTGCCCAAATATCACCTACTCAGGGCTGGAGAAATGGCTCAGTAGTTAAGAGCACTGACTGCTCTTGCAGAGGACAGGGGTTCGATTCCCAGCACCCAAATGGCAGCTAAGAACCATCTTAGGCCCGGCGTGGTGGTGCACACCTTTAATCCCAGCACTCAGGAGGCAGAGGCAGGTGGATCTCTGTGAGTTCAAGGCCAGCCTGGTCTACACAGCAAGCTCCAGGCCAGCTGGGACTAAAGGGAGACCCTCTCTCAAAAAGACAAAATAATAATAATAATAATAATAATAATAATAATCACCTACTCAATGGAGTCCCGTGATGAGCACTGCAGCTGAGACTGGAGGGCCTCCCTGTTCATCCACTGCACTGTGTCCCCATTTGATTACTTAGGTTGCTGCCCAGCTGACACACTACAGCACAAGCTGTACAACTGTAAGTGTAGGAAAGAATGGGGTCTGTTCTGTGCACAATGTCCAGCATCTTGCTACACTAGCTACCAAGCCACGGAAACCATGTTCTGCCCACCCTCTATCACCTCCAGGCAATGAAAAGATGGCCCAGGGAATTTGTTTTCTTTCTCATGCTACAGTAAAAGAATACCAATAATTATATGTTCATATGTTCTGTCCCCATCCTAGACACTGTGTCACCTCCATGTCTCAGGACTGGTCAGAAGCTTGGTGAAGTTAAAGGATGAGTAAATGGGGGTTGAAGAGATGGCCTAGTGGTTAAGAGCGCCGACTGCTCTTGCAGAGGACCCAGATTCAATCCCCAGCACCCACATGGCGGCTGAGAACCGTCCGTAACTCCAATTCCAGGAGAAGTCCAGTTCCAGGGGAATCCGACGCCCTCTTCTGACGTCCGCGGCATTGCACGACATGGGTGCACAAACCTACATGCAGATAGTACATTCATACACATAAAATAAATAAATAAATAAATAAATGAAGGAAGGAAGGATGAGTAAATGAATTAAATAATAATAATAACAATAGGGGCTGGAGAGATGGCCTAGCGGTTAAGAGCGCCGACCGCTCTTGCAGAGGACCCGGGTTCGATCCCCAGCACCCACATGGCGGCTGAGAACCGTCTGAAACTCCAACTTCAGGAGAACTCCAGCTCCAGGGGAATCCGACGCCCACTTCTGACCTCCGCGGCATTGCACGACACGGGTGCACAGACTTGCATGCAGACAATACATTCGTACACATACAGAAATAAATAAAAAATTAATAAAAAAAAAAAAAAATAATAATAATAATAATAATAACAATAATAATAATAAATCTTAGCCAGGCGTGGTAGCAGTACTTCTCAGAACAGTAAAGAACGATAAATGCTCTTACATCAGCCAAATGCAGGAATATCAGAAAGACCACTTATCTTCTACATGTCCCTGTCCTCCAATCCTGTCCCTCTTCCCACATCTGCATGAAGAAGTAAACACTGAAATAAATCACACACTACAATATGTAACTCCAATCAGCATCCAGTATTTGCAATACATTGTAGCCTTCCAATGATAGCTATCCCATATTAAGTTTACATCCACTGAGAACTCTATCATTTCTGTCGTTGTGTCACACTGCTTCACCATAAAAATAATTTTTAGGAAAGTTAGTAGATCAAGAAAAACTATGGCCTGATAAGGTTAAGATAGTATTAGTGAAACAAAGGTTATAATCAATCACCTTCTGAAAGCCAACAGACAACAGGTATCCCAGCACAACAAACTCCCCAAAGTGGTAAGAATGATGCTCACTCTCCCTCCTAGGATGGGAACAATTATTGTACCTCCCCCTTCCGGCACACTACAGGAACTCAGGGGAGGCCGACGAAGGCCCTGAATTTGTGACTAGAAGGCAAAAAGGAGCCCAGCTGAGACAGACAGACAGACATTATACCCGTTTGGGACCTATGAAACAATACTCATCCTTTACCTAATGCTGACCATGTGCCAGCCGCACAAGAGCCCAGAAACATATTAAGATTGGCACAAGTTAACGCTTCCTGTGTACCAGACCTAGCTCAGGGCACTTTGAAAGTGTCAATTCAGCTGGGTTTCATTAACAACCCCAAAGAGGCAGATAACAACAACTCTGTTTCACAAACAAGAAACTGAAGCACAGAGAAAATCAGGTAAGTTATAGCCATATAGCTTTTTTTTTTGGGGGGGGGGTCTTTTCGAGACAGGGTCTCCCTGTAGCCCCAGCTGTCCTGGAACTCACTCTGTAGACCAGGCTGGCCTTGAACTCACAAAGATCTGCCTGCCTCTGCCTCCCAAGTGCTAGGATTAAAGGTGTGCGCCACCACACCCAGTGCCATATAGCTTTTTAAACACAAAGTACACCTGTGTAGTGCAAAAGGGTGTCAAATCCCCTGGAACTGGTTGTTAGCCACTATGTGGGTGCTGGGATTCGAACTTGGGTCTTCTGTAAGAGCAGCCAGTACCCTTAACCACTAAGCCATCTCTCTTGCCCTATCATCAGATCTTTTATTCAATGTATTTTTATTATTCTATGTGTACATGATGAATGTGTGTGAAAATGCACACATGCCACCAGCATGTGTGGAGGTCAGAGAGCAAAAGAAATCTTCCTCAGGCTGCCAGGCTCATGAGGCAAGTCAGTTCCTCCACCTGCTGAGCCATCTCCTCACCCCAATATGAAACTTTTATTCTACAAATGCAGTTTGTGCAGTATTTAATTGTTCATCTTGTTTGGCAAAGAACACCAACTGTGT
The DNA here is from genome assembly GCA_009823505.1 of Rhizomys pruinosus. Taxonomy (NCBI): domain Eukaryota; kingdom Metazoa; phylum Chordata; class Mammalia; order Rodentia; family Spalacidae; genus Rhizomys; species Rhizomys pruinosus. The sequence goes on from VZQC01007611.1 coordinate 375,731, forward strand.
TGTTCCAAGTTAGGAAATGGAAGAATGGAAAACCAGAGGCTTGTAACTGCTGGAAAGCAGTTCAGCAGGACCAAGACCTGAGGGGGCCAACAAATCTCAGTAGCCTGACTTCATCCTCAATTTTCAAGCTCTGTCAGCACAATCCCACATAAAGCCATGCACAGGACAGCTTCTCTCCTCACAGCATAGCTACGCAAGGCTGCTAGCTCTGTCTCCCATCTCAGTGCCTCTGTCTAGTCACAGTGGTGTCAAAAGATGACTCCAGCTCACCACAGAAGTTTTGGAGTCACTGGTCCAATTTTACCTAAAATGTTTTCATCACTAAAAGAAGGTAAGGGAGGCTGGAGAGATGGCACTGGCTGCTCTTGCAGAGGACTGGAGTTTGGTTCCAAGCACCCACATGGCAGCTAACAATCAACTAAAACTCCAGTCCCAGGGGATCCACAGCCCTCTTCTGACCTCCAAGGGCATGCATACACATAGTGCACTTACACACTTACACATAAAATTAAAGACAGATGAGATAGATAATGGATAGATAGATAGATGATAGATAGATGTAAGTGGGCTACAGAAATAGGTCAGTGTTTCAGAGCACCTGTTGCTCTTCGAAAGGACACAAATTCAGTTCCTAGCACCCATATCGAGCAGCTTATAACCACCTGTAACTCTAGCTCCAGAAAAATCAAACATCCTCTTCTGACCTCTATGAACACACACATATGTGCACATACATACACAGACACAAACACCAACACCAACACACACAGACAATCTTAAAAAGAAACTGAAAGAGGGCTGGAGGTATAGATCAGTCAGCAAATCACTTGCAGCTAAGTTAGATCCCAGAACCAACATTTAAAAAATAATGGCTGGGGGGCTGGAGAGATAGCCTAGCGGTTAAGAGCACAGACTGCTCTTGCAGTGGACCAGGGTTCAATCCCCAGCACCCACATAGTGGCTAAAAACCGTCTGTAACTCCAATTCCAGGAGAACTCCAGTTCCAGGGGAATCCGAGACCCTTTTCTGACCTCCAAGGCATTGCACGACACATGTGCACAAACCTACATGCAGATAGTACACTCATACACATACAAAATTAAATAAAATTTTTTACAAAAATGGCTGGGCAAAGTGGTACACACTTGTAATCCCAGCCCTAGGGATACACAAACAGGAGTACTCTTGGGGCTGACTAGACAATCTACTTGGTGAGTTCCAGGCCAATGAAAGAGTTTATCTTTTTTCTTTTTGTAAATAAATGTAGGGAGTGCCTGAGAGAGTCACCCAAGGCTGTCCTATGGCCTCCACACATATGCTTGTGCACAACTGCATGCGCACACAAGGTTAAGGGAAAAAAAAACCTCACATTGATTTTGACAAGGCTCTGGAGACAGTGGAATATTTGGACACTGTTGCTAGGATTGTAAAGTAATGCAGTTGCTCTAGAAAACAATATGGAAATTCCTCAAAAAATTAAAACTAGAACTTCTGTATGGTCTGAAAATTTACTTCTGGGTTCTCATCCGAAAGAATGTAAAGCAGTGCCTAAAAAAATATATTTCACATCTATGTTTACAGCAGGGAAGTAACCCAACTGTCTGTTCACAAATGAGCAGAGAAAAGAAACATGCTATACACATACAGTGAAATATTATTCAGCCTCAAAGGAAGAGAAATTCTGACACTTGGGTGTGTTAACTTTTTGTTGTTCTAACCAAAATAGCAAGATATTTTTTTTTCTATTTTTGAGACAGGGTCTCCCTTTTAGTCCCAGCTGGCCTGGAGCTCGCTCTGTAGACCAGGCTGACCTTGAACTCACAGAGATCCGTCTGCCTCTGCCTCCCAAGTGCTGGGATTAAAGGCGCGCGCCACCAGGCCCAGGGAAGACTATCATAAAGGAGTAAGTTTCTTTCCTCAAAGTTTCAGAAGGCTCAGTCTTTCATTGCTTGGCCTTGTGGGTTTAGGCAGAACACCGTAACAGGAAGCTATTCTTTACTTCTAGACAGACAGGAAGCAGGTGGCAGGTGGAGGGATACAGGAGAGGGCCAAGGCACAATGCAGCCCCAAGGACATACTTTAGTAGCCAGCTTCTCCAAACAGGTCCCATCTCTCACCTTCATAGCCTCCTAATACTGTTACCACATCACAAACCCAATTCAGGATTAATCCAGTCATAGGGCAGAACCCAGGGTGCTAACAGCCTCTGACCCACAGGTGAGCTTCTCTAACCCCGAGCCATTTCTTAATCTAATCAGGTTAATAATCAAGATTGGCCAACACAACACGTAAACCTTCAGGACGTATTGCTAGGTGAACTAAGCCACAAGAAGACAGGCGTTTGTATGGGTAAGGCAGTTAAGAACTGTCAAAGTCCCCAGGCATGGTGTCACACAAACCTTTAATCCTAACACTTGGGAGGCAGAGGCAGGCGGATCTCTGTGAGTTCAAGGCCAGCCTGGTCTAAAGAGTGAGCTCCAGCCAGGCGTGGTGGCGCAGGCCTTTAATCCTAGCACTTGGGAGGCAGAGGCAGGCGGATCTTTGTGAGTTCAAGGCCAGCCTGGTCTACAAAGTGAGTTCCAGGACAGCTGGGGCTACAGGGAGACCCTGTCTCGAAAAGAAAAAAAAAAAAAAAAAAAAAAAAAGATGAAGCTTCCAGGCCAGCTGGGACTAAAAGGGAGACCCCTGTCTCAAAATTAGAAAAAAAAAAAATTCTTGGTATTTTGGTTAGAACAACAAAAAGTTAACACACTCATGTGTCAGAATTTCTCTTCCTTTTTTGAGGCTGAATATTTCACTGTATGTGTATAGCATGTTTCTTTTCTTTGCTAATTTGTGAACAGAACCCATGTAAAAATGAAATGACAGAAATGACTCCTCAAAGTTGTCCTCTGAGCACACATGGACCCAGGCATGCATATACCCATATACCAATAATACATACAAACATGTACACAAATACAGTAATAACAAATTTTTTTAATTGGATAAACTGCTGTTTGGCAGTTGTTTGTTCTGAGAAAGGATATCACCACACAGCACAGACTGGCCTGGACCTGACCATCCTCTTGCGTCAGCCTCTTCAGTACTGGGATTACAGGCATGAGCTACCATTATCTGGCTTTTGTGTTTATTTTTGTTACAATTTCAGTTTTGTTGTTTGCCTGCTTGCTTGCTTTCATGTAAAAGAGTCTCATTCACTTAAGCTACCCTTCAACTCACTAAGGACTGAACATGACCCTGAACTTCTGATCCTCCTGGTTCTACCTCTCCTACATCAGCAGCATAGCATGTGCCCACAGTTTTATATGGTGCCTGGGATCCAACCTAGGACTTCACATATGCTAAGTGAACATTCTACCAACTGAACTACATCCCCAGTCCCACCAATTTTTAAAACATCATAAAATATTAAAACCATTAAATGTTTAAATATTAAAAATATTTTATGAGGGTAAATTTCATTTCTAATAAGCCTACAAATGACATACATGGATGCTTTTAAAGATGAGGAGAAAGTTCTGATGGTTAGGACCAAACCTAAAAGGATGAGGCAGGAAATTAACTCTAAAAATGGCTATACTGCCAAAAGTGATGTATAGATTCAAAGAAATACCATCAAAAGTTCAATACTGCTCTTCACGGAAAACAGGAAGGAGGGCCAGGAGGATGGCCTGGAGGGTAAAAGTGCATGCCAGAACTTATACCAAGAATCCACATGTTGACATGACACACATCTGCAACGCATCTGCAATCCAGTGCCCCTGAGGTAATGGGAGGTAAGAACTGGACAAACAGACCAGGAGGCTGTGAGCCAGCTGGCCTAGTAAGCAGTGCAGCAGCAGAAATGAGAGGCCCTGTCTGAAAGCAGAAGGAGACCCAACCGCCAAAAGCCCTCTGGATTGCACATGCACCAGAGCATGCCACACACACACACACACACACACACACACACAAACACACACACACCAAGCAAACAAGTTTTTTAATGAGAAACAGGGTTACTCCTAGAAATGATTAACAGCTTCAGCCAAGTGGCAGGATACAAAATTAACCTAAAAAAAAAAAAAAAAAGATCAATGGCCTTTCTTTACACCAAGAACAAGCAACTGGAGAAAGAATTCAAAGAGACCTTCCCACTCACAATAGCCTCAAAAACAATGAAATACCTAGGAACAAACCTAACCAAAGATCTCTACAACAAAAGTTTTAAACCTTTAAAGAAAGAAATTGAAGAAGACATCAGAGGATGGAAAAACCTCCAATGCTCATGGATTGGGAAAATTAACATTGTAAAAATGTCCATTCTACCCAAACTCTTGTATACATTTAACGCAATCCCAATCAAAATCCCCAAGAGTTTCTTCACAGGCTGCGGAAAAAAAGCCCTTAAATTCATTTGGAAAAACAAAAGACCCCGAATAGCCAAAACAACCCTGAGTGAAAAGAGCTACTACACAGAGGGGATGTCTATACCAGACTTCAAACTATACTACAGGGCTATAGTCATAAAAACAGCCTGGTACTGGCACAAAAACAGACCTGTTGACCAATGGAACAAAACTGAAGATCCAAATCTGAGCACATACAATTTCAGCCATCTTATATTTGACAAGGGGGCCAAGAAGCCACAATGGAGAAAAGACAGCATCTTCAGCAAATGGTGTTGGCAAAACTGGATCANTAGCTGGCCCATTGGGTGCTCATCTTTAGTATTTGAGGAGTTATATACTTTTTTCCATAGGGCTCCTTAGCTTATTTCTTGGCCAGCATTTATTGTAATGGGTTTTCTTGTGACCACTGTTTTGACTTGGGTGAAACGGAAGTTTTGATCTGCATTTCCTTGATGCTAAGGATTTGATTGTTTCTTCATTGTTTATTAAGGGTTTATATTCTGACAGATGTTTGGTCATTTCATTTGCTCAGTTTTGTTGTTTGTTCTTTCGGTGTTTTATGTATCCTAGATGTTATCTGCTGTTGAATGAATAGCTGTCAGATTTTCTTACATTCTGCAGGCTCTCTTCACTGTTCTTTTGATTTGATGAAGTTCTGTTGTCAGTTCCTGCTATGATATCCTGGTCTGTTGAAGTACTTTTCAGAAAGCCCCTGCCTAGTCTGTGTCTTCAGTGTTTTTCCCTAGTAATTTCAAGTCTTACATTAAGGTCTTTGATTTTTTTTTTTTTTTTTGTCTTTTGTCTTTTGAGACAGGATCTTCCTGTGGCCCCAGCTGGCCTGTACTTGCTATGTAGACCAGGCTGGCCTTGAACTCACAGAGATCTGCCTGCCTCTAGCATCCCCCTGTCCCCCATTGCTGGGATTAAAGGCAAGTGCCACCATGCCCATCTTGAATTTTTTTTTTTTTAATACAGAGTGAGCAGAATCTAGTTCCAGTCTCCCATATTATATGAATATCCATTTTTCCCAGCACCATTTTGTGAAGAGTCTATATTTTCTCCAAGTTATATTTTTGGTACCTTTGCCAAAAATCAGATCGTTGCATGGGGTTATTTCTAGGTTCTGTTTTTTAAAAAATATTTTTTATTTTATATGTATGAGTATATTGCCTGCATGTATTTAAGTGCACCCATGTCATGCATTGCCCATTGAGGTCAGAAGAGGGTGTTGGAGTCCCTTGGAACTGGAGTTACAGATGGTTGTTAGACTGCCATGTGGGTTGTGAAATCAAACCCATGTCCTTCGTAAGAGCAGCCAGCGCTTTTTCACCCCTGAGCCAGCTCTCTAAGCCCCTAGGTCCCATATTTTATCCCATCAGTCCATGGGTCTGTTTTTGTGTCAGTGCTATATTTCTTTTCCATTTTTTATTTATTTATTATTATTTATTTATTATTATTTATATTTATTTTTAAAATTTTATTTATATTCTGTATGTGTATGAATGTACTGTCTGCCATCAAGGTTTGTGCACCCATGTTGGTGCAGTCGCCGTTGGAGGTCAGACAGAGGGTTGTCGGATTCCCCTGGGAACTGGAGTTTCTCCTGGAATTGGAGTTTCAGCATGTTTTCTCGGGCTGCTGGGTGGGTCTGGAATTGGACCGGTCCTCTTTAAGACCAGTTGGCACTCTTAAACCGCTTAAGGCCATCTCTCCAGCCCCCTTTTTTTTTTATTTTTCTTAAATTTCAGTTTTATTTTCTGTCGTATGTTCGTGTTTGTTCTCCATATGAATGTTAAGTACACCTGTGTGCAATGCCCCTATGGGGGGAGGTCCAGAAGAGTTGTCAGATCCCCTAGGAACCTACCAGTTTAAGAGGTGTTGTTAGCTGCTATGTGGGGTGCATGGAACTGAACCATGAGTCTTCTGCAGAACAAGCCAGTGCTTAACACTTGAGCCAGCTCTCCAGCTCTACCTGATGGTTTTATTCCTGTGGCTTGAATATTAATTTGGAAATCAGATATGGTATCCTTCAGACCTTATTTTGCTCAGGATTGCTTTGGCTAATTGAGTCATGTTCCTAGGTATTGTCTTCCATTTGCCTGTGACCAAACACTCTGACCACCGACTTGGGAGGGAACAGGGTTTATTCAGCTTACATTTCCTGGGTTCACAGTTCATCAACCAGGGAGCCCAAGGCTAGGAACTCAGGGCAGGAACCTGGAGGCAGAGCTGAAAGCCACAGTGGGCGGCAGGGAGGAATTTGCTGTTCACTGGCTTGCTCCCCGGGCTCATACCCAGCCTGCCTTCTTTATTACTGATCACTTGCTCGACCATCAAGACAATACTCCACAGGATGTGGCCACAGGCCAATTCAATGGAGCCAATCCCATATGAGGCTCCCTCAACCCAGGGTTGTTGTCAAGTTGAACACTAAACTTTCCAGCACAATCATCATCGTGTATGTTGTCGTCCCCCCCCAGGGGGGGTATTCCATTAGTATTTTAGGTTTTTATGTTTTATTATATATTATGTTGTGTGTGTGGTGTTGTGTGTGTTGTGTGTTTATTTGAGACAGGGTCTCTCTGTAAGCCCAACTGGCCTGGAACTTACTATTGTTAGACAAGGCTGACCTTGACTAAACCACCTGCACACGGGAAGATCCCCTTGCTTCTGGCCTCCTGATGACGAGTGCGGGATTAAAGGTGTGCCACTACATGGCCTGAGCTGGGTATTATTAGGATTCTGTTAACCCTGTTCTTTTTTTTTTTCTTCAAAAAAAAAACATAAATCTTATTTTTATTTTTTTATATCAGATCTAGACCCGGTCCGCAACATTTCCCACCCCACCAGAGCTCATGCATTCTCTGCCAAACAACTTTTCTCTCTTATCTCAGTCTTTCTCAATATTCTCATGGGAAGTTGACTGGTTTATAGCAGAGTTCACTGTTTCCAGATTCAGTTCTTTGAATTGCATCCTTTTTTTGTTGTTGTTGTTGTTGTTTTCTAATATTGCATCACTCCCATCTGCTTTGGATAAAAGTCACGGCGTGCATGCCAGAAGAAATACTTACCAACTATGTAATTGGCACTAGGGCATCCACAGATGAGGGATACCATTTCGTCATTTGTTTTTCTTGGAGACTTGTTACTTCACTCAGCATTGATGTCCTTATTCTCCAGTCATTTTCCTATTACAAGCTCATGATGTCATCTTACTTTACTTCTTGCACAGAACTCCATTTGCTTGTAAGATGTGCCACATTTTCCTTCTATATCCACTCCATCAGCTGAGGGGCACATTTTGGGTTGGTGTCCGAGCTTCCTTGCTTGTGAATAGAGCTGCTATAAACAATGGCCGTGAACATGTATCTCTGTAGGTGAGGGTGAGTCTGAGGGGTACATGCCCAGGTGGTTATTGGCTGATCTGTGGCAAGTTCATTCCAAGGTCTTCCAAGGGTTCTCTACACTTCTTTCCTAGTAATGCGTTACAAAAGTTACATTCCCACCAGCAGTGGTATGATGTGTTCCCCTTTCCCACAACTTCTCCAGCACACTGTATCAGTTGTTTTATTGGATCTTAGCCAGCTTATTGGAAGTGAAGTGATATCTTTAAAAGTGGTTTTGATTTGCATTTCCTTAATAGATTATATGATGTTGAACTTTCTTAAGGTGTTTCTCAGCCATCCTTAATCCTTCACTTGTTGAAGTCTCTGTTCAGCTCTTTGCTCCATCTATTGAGTGGGTCATTTTGTTTTCTTTCTTTGTTTTTTTTGCTAGTTTATATATTTCTGGAAATCAATTGCTTTGTTCCAGATGTTCTGTGGTGAAGGTTTCCTCCCACTCTGTGGGATTTCTCTTCACTTCCTTGATTGTTTCTTTTGATGTACAGAAGCATTTTAGTTTAATGAGGTCCCATTTGTCAATTGATGACCTTAATGTGTGCAGCTGCTGCTGTGTATTTAGGAAGTCTTTTCTTACGCCTATGTCTTGTAGTCTGCTGCCAACTTTTTCTTCTATCACCTTCAGAGTTTGGGGTTTCACATTGGAGGTCTTTGATCCATCTGGAGTTGACGTTTGGACAGGGCGAGAGGTAGGGGTTTTATTTCATTCTTCTTACAAGTTTGGGTAACAAAGGTTTTAAAATACAAGAAACTTTCTTTGCCTTCCCCCCCATAGAACAAAGGAGGGACAATGATTGATGATGAGGTCATCTCTCAACTGTATAAACCTGAAGCCAACTGTTAGTAGACGGTAGATCTCTATAAAAACCGGTAGATAGAGCTAAGCTGGGTGTGTGGTGGGCCTCACGGCCTATTATTTAATCCTAGCACTGTGGGAGGCAGAGGCAAGGTGGATCTTTGTGAGTTCAAGGCCCAGCCTGGTCTACAGAGAGAGTTCCAGGCCAGCTGGGGATTACAGGGAGACACCTGTCTCTAAACGACCCGAAAAAAAAGAAAAAAAAGAAAAAAAAAGAAAAAAAAGAAAAAAAAAGAAAAACGAAAAGAAGGAAAGGAAAAGAAAAAAAAAAACCGTTATCGGTCGCCTTCTTTAATTGAATATTAGACATAGGCTGTGATAAAGGATATTCTGCTCTTTTCAGGAACCAAAAGGTGTAATACTAGAAGGGTTCGCTTAAATAACTTGCCTTAAGCAACAAATATATACATACAAGAGCCTGAAGATCGAGCAATGGGACTATTCTAGCCAAGGAGGATGTTGCCAGGGGATCCAAGCCCCCCACAATAGTAAAGGCTCTCTGCCTATCCAAACGGGAATCTGCAGGAAGAGATAAGGCCTTGTGTCGAAGACCTGGATGTAAGCTGGGAAACGATGTATTGAGACACACTGCAAGTTACGAGTGTCTCTGGAAATGCTAGAGAGTGTTACTAAAGGCACCTTAAACGCAATAAGCAAAATATTGTCTCTTGGAGTCAAGCAAGACTCCTCCTCAGCACCAGCTAATCGCACCTCACCTGACCTGGAAAATACTGTGCAGCAGTGGATCCATATGTCTGTATATCCTAAATCTAATTGGGCTATTAGCGCTCCTCCTGCTATATAATCAATCTCCAAACCGTTAGAGGATGCCCACAGGCTTACATCCTCAACGGTTGGAGTGTTATAAGCCACAGTGAAGACCCTGTCATATTTAACAGAAAAAAATTTAATTCATGGATAACATACCATCAAACTCTGTGTCTATACCAAAGTAACCACCATAATAATTAGTACTGTTTAAATACCTATATACATCTAATTGCTTGTGCTTCATTAGTAGGATCGAAAGGTATATCTGATTTTCAAATATCTGATTTCAAATTATATTCAAATTACATTCAAAGCCACAGGAATAAAACCATCAGGTAGGAGGCTGGAGAGCTGGCTCAGCAGGTTAAGCACTGCTGCTCTGCAGAAGACTCGGGTTCAGTTCCCGGCACCCACATGGCAGCTAACAACCATCCTTAACTCTAGTTCCAGGGGATCTGACACTCTTCTGACCCCCATGGTCATTGCACACACAGATGCACTTACATACATGGAGACAAAACACACACACACAGAAAATAAAACTAAATTAAAAAAAAAAAAGGAAAAGAAATACAGCGCTGGCACAAAAACAGACCCATGGACTAATGGGATAAAATACAGGCTTGGAGAGCTGGCTCAGGAGTAAAAAGCGCTGGCTGCTCTTACAAAGGACGTGGGTTTGATTTCCAGCACCCACATGGCAGCTAACGAACCATCTGTAACTCCAGTTCCAAGGGACTCCAACACCCTCTTCTGACCTCCATGGGCAATGCATGACATGGGTGCACTTAAATACATGCAGGCAATATACTCATACATATAAAATAAAAATATTTTTTAAAAATACAGAACCTAGAAATAACCCCATGCAATGATCTGACTTTTGGCAAAGGTACCAAAAATATAACTTTGAGAAAATATAGTCTCTTCACAAAATGGTGCTGGAAAAATGGATATTCATATAATATGGGAGACTGAAACTAGATTCTGCTCACTCTGTATTAAAAAAAAAATTCAAGATGGGCATGGTGGCACTTGCCTTTAATCCCAGCTTTGGGGGACAGGGGGGTGCCAGAGGCAGGCAGATCTCTGTGAGTTCAAGGCCAGCCTGGTCTACATAGCAAGTACAGGCCAGCTGGGGCCACAGGAAGATCCTGTCTCAAAAGAGAAAAAAAAAAAATCAAAGACCTTAATGTAAGACTTGAAATTACTAGGGAAAAACACTGAAGACACAGACTAGGCAGGGGCTTTCTGAAAAGTACTTCAACAGACCAGGATATCATAGCAGGAACTGACAACAGAACTTCATCAAATCAAAAGAACAGTGAAGACAGCCTGCAGAATGTAAGAAAATCTGACAGCTATTCATTCAACAGCAGATAACACCTGTTTTCACCGAAAGAACAAACAACAAAACTGAGCAAATGAAATGACCAAACATCTGTCAGAATATAAACCCTTAATAAACAATGAAGAAACAATCAATATCCTTAGCCATCAAGGAAATGCAGATCAAAACTTCCGTTTCACCCAAGTCAAAACAGTGGTCACAAGAAAACCCATTACAATAAATGCTGGCCAAGAAATAAGCTAGAGGAGCCCTATGGAAAGAAGTATAGAAACTCCTCAAAAACTAAAGATTGAGCACCCAATGGGCCAGCTATGCCATTCCTGGGTGTATAGGAAAAGGAATTGAAGTCAGCATAGCACATAATGATTGTGGTACTACTCACAAAAGCCAAATTATGTTTAAATACCTTTAAACAGATGAATCGATAAAGAAAATGGCATACAAACAGAGTTCTATTCAGCCATAAAGAACAAATTACATGATTTGCCAGGTGCTCAAATTTACTTTCTGTTGTGATAAAGAAGACCAAAAGCAACTTAAGAAAGAAAGTTTATTTGGCTTATACTTCCAGGTCACAGTCTATTATCACTGAGGTAAGTCAGGGCAGGAACGAAAGCAGAAACCCTGGAGGAAGGCTACTTACTGGCTTGGGCACTGGCTCATTCATGCTCAGTCTGCTTTCTTATATGACCCAGGACCAAGAGTGGCACCACCCACAGCGGGCAGAGTCCTTCTTCAGGCATCAATCACAATCAAGACAGTTCTCCACAAACAGAGCCACAGGCCAACCTGAACTGGGAAATCCTTCAACCAAGACTCCCTCTTTTCAGATGACTTCAGTTTAACAAACAATTAGTTAAAAAAACTAATCAGGACAACCCACCCATAAAAATGGATGGAACTGGAGATTATCATGTAAAACAAAATAAGCCAAACTCAAGAAGGAAAATATGTTCTCAGATGCAGAATCTGTATTAAACAAAACAAAAACAAACAAACAAACAAAAAACAGGACCTTAAAGTACACAGACGAAGAGGAACACAAAAGAGAGGAATGGTTAGACTTGGTCAAACCACAGGGCATAGAAGAACATTACAGGGAAACCCATCATTGCCTACAATGAACACATGCTGCTTAAGAGTGGGAATGAGACACCATAAGCAGGCACTGACCAAGCACTCAATGCTAACCCAAAACTGTACATAGGGCACTGTGTTGCTAAAGGTCTAATCCCTTAATAAACTGTAAGATAATTACTAATACCTCCATTTATAAGAAAAAGAAAGCTGAGGTTTAGGAAGTAATGGACTACAGGAGTGGACTTTTGAAAGTAGCAAAGCTGGGGCTGGAGAGATAGCCTAGCGGTTAAGAGCACCGACACTCTTGCAGAGGACCTGGGTTCGATCCCCAGCACCCCACATGGTGGCTAAGAACCGTCTGTAACTCCAATTCCAGGAGAACTCCAGTTCCAGGGGAATCCGACACCCTCTTCTGACCTCCGTGGCATTGCACGACATGGGTGCACAAACCTACATGCAGACAGTACATTCAAACACTTAAAAAAAAAAAAAAAAAGAAAAAGAAATAAAAATAAAAAAATGAAAGTAGCAAAGCCATGTGATGGCAAAGCCCAGATCATCTCATCCTCCCATTAGCTTAAATCCCAAAAGTCCATGCAACTGAGTTCAAGTATTCCCTGGATCGCCAACTCCTCACAGAAGAGATGAGTGAACTTGGCCCCTTTTTTGAAAAGCTCTCAATAACTTAGTTTTCTTATCAGTTAAAAAACTGAACTTAGTATCTACCAGTTCAGTGTTGTAGCACAGGCCTGTAGTTCTATCTAGCACAAGAGAGAATGAGGCAAAAGGATTTTGAGCTTGCAGGCCAGTCCAGGCTAAAGACACTATATTAAGGGGGAAAAAAAAATGGCATGTACCCTTCAGAATTATTATGAAAATTAAGTGATGTTACCAACATAAACAACTTTAAAAGTACTTAGAGGTACTTGTGTCATTTTTAAGTGTACTACACACTTATGCCATGACTAAGCACTATAGACCCAAAAGAACTAGGGCCCAGTCCACACCACAGCAATACATAGCTCACAAGAAACAAGAATATAAATCAGAGCACCCATAGCCCTAGACTCCGGCAGACTATCTGATAAACACTCAATGAGGGCCAGCAAGGTGACTTCGTAAAGGCACTCACTGCCAAGACCCAGGTTAGATTCCCTGAACGCAATGGTGGAAATAGAGACCCGACTCCCACAAGCTCTCTCCTAACCTCCTCACATGCACTCTGGCATGTGTGTCCATTTATACATACATACATACATACATACATACATACATACATACATACATACATACAATAAAAATTTTAAACCCTTTAAGATTTATTGTCTGGTTTGTAATACTACAAAACTGGGAACAGCTACATGCTCCAAAGGAGGAAGAAATCTTGTAATACAGCATCAAAGCAAGCAACTACTGAAGCTATTTTTGTTTAAGTATTTCAAGCAATTTTCAGTGACACTGGAAGATTCTCATTAATGAAAAAGAGTGGATCTGATATCAAAAGAATAAGGATCTGATATGTTAAGCATGGAGGTGTTGACCCAGGGCCTCGTTCCTGCTGGGTGTTTCCTTCACCTCTGAGCTACAAAAAAGAACTGGAGAGAGTAGACCGTATGCTAGTGCAGAGGAAACATGTAAATGCTGCTTCTTTCATAAAGAACACCTCCAGGACGCTACACAAATACAGCAGAAGAGAAACTCCATCTAGAGAGAATCTGCAGGGAGAAAATCGGGTTGGATATGATTTAATGGAAACCCACCGGAATTTCATACAATGTCACTGTATTTTCTGTTAAAAATAACAAACACATACACAAAAACACCAACTGTGCTAAAAGAAACACTATGGAGTAAAATTCCCAGTGTGCTGGATAGCGTTGGCATCAACTTGACACACCTGGTTGAGGGAGCCTCAGTTGGGGAATCGCCTCCATAGTACTGGCCTGTGGCCATGTCTGAGGGGGATTTTCTTGATTGTTCAATGATGTGGGAAGCCCATCCCACTGTGGATGGTGCCATCCCTAGGCAGGTGGTCCTGTTCTATAAAAAGCAGTTGGAGCATGGGCCAGGGGAGCAAGCCAGTCAGCAGCATTCCTCCATGGCCTGTGCGTCAGCTCCTGCCTCCAGGTTCCTGCCCTTGGGTTCCCCTAGCTGATGAACTATGACCCAGGAGATGTGAGCCAAATAAACCCTTTCCTCCCCAACTTGATATTGGTCAGAGTGTTTTGTCACACCAATTGAGAAAATAGAACATCCAGTATTTAGGAAAAAAATAAAACAGACCTTTCAAATAAATTCAAAGAGAAATTAGAAAACATTAGAATATGTACTACCAAAACCCTTAGCACAGCAATGTAAGAGGGAAACGTACGATGAGAAGGAAAACCATCAATTGACTTCTTCACTGTAAGCCAGGGACACATGAACAAATCATTCCAAATATAACAGAAAGTAATATGGAGAATTAAGGACAGTGCTGTGTAATGGAGCTTGGGAAGAAAAACCTAAATCACTGGGGTCTTTTTATTTAAAATTTTGGAATCCTAGCTGGGCGTGGTGGGATACACCTTTAATCCTAGCACTTGGGAGGCAGAGGCAGGCAGATCTTTGTGAGTTCAAGGCCAGCCTGGTCTACAGAGCGAATTCCAGGACAGCTAGGGCTACAGGGAGACCGTCTCAAAAACACCAAAAAATAAAAAATAAAAATTTTGGAATCCTTAAAAATTACAAAAAAAAATTTTAATGGGGGGAGGCTGGAGAGATGGATCAGTGGTTAAGAGCACTGACTGCTCTTGCAGTGGACCCAGGTTTGGTTCCCAGCACCCACATGGCAGCTAGCATGATGCCAGTTCCAAGGAATCCAATGTCCTCTTCTAGCTTCTGCAGGCATTGCATGCACACGGTGCACTTACATACATGCAGGCAGAACACTCCTACACATACAACAAAAATAAACAGAATATAGTGAAATAATAACAAAATCTTGGTATCTTCATTATAAATTATTCAGACTTTTTGACAAATGCCTCTCTTGAGGCCCCAGCACTGTCCACACACATCCTTTCCATACTTGGCTCTCCTCTACTGGCCTCACACCCAGGCCTGGCAGCTGGAGGGTATGTACAAGAGAAACAGAGAAAACTAAAAATACCTGCTTTTTGCAAAGACCAAAGCCTGAGTAACTAAACTGGTATTACATCGTCTGCTTTAAGTGAAGCCATCAAAAAGGATATTCACACTAGACCAATTCATATAAATGTCTAGACTTTGAAGAAGAAAAGCTGTAGAGGATCCTGACAAAATCAGTCCCTTAGAATGTACCTACATTCTGAGATGCAGCAACACTATATGATACATTATGCACTCATGGTTGTCCTGCCCAAGGGAGCATGCCAGGCAGGGCGGCTCACATCCAAAAGCCATACTGAACTTGAGCACAGCACAACAGATGCCAAAAAGAAGGTTCACAAATGCCTGGCTTATTAAAAGAATGTGTACACAAACACACACACACACACACACACACACACACACAC
>VZQC01007611.1:396440-490607 GCA_009823505.1 Rhizomys pruinosus
GGCCTCGAAAAGACCAAAAAAAAAAAAAAAAAAACCAAAAAAAAAACAACAAAAAAAGAAAACCAAAGATTCTGGAACCCACCACAGGCAAGACAGTCCCTAACCTGCCAGCTGAGTTCTAAGCATCATCATTCCTCAGACATATTTTGTTAAGCCTCTGCTACTATGCTGATGAAATTTTGAGATCAGTTCCAGACTTATTCTTATTTTCTGTATGTAAAGTTCACTTCTAAAAACCTTCCTTTCCTACCTCCCTCCCTATCTAGATATATATAAATAGATATAGGTTAGATATAGATAACATCTCTCAATCTTTCTAACTCTATCTCATATGTTTTCCTTGAGCAAAATTTTTACTTTTTTTGGGGGGGGGTATTTTTGAGACAGAGCCTCCCAGTAGCTCTGGCTGTCCTGGAACCCACTCTGTAGACCAGGCTGGACTTGAACTCACAGAGATCCGCCTGCCTCTGCCTCCCAAGTACTAGGACTGGGCATGGACTACCACGCCCAGTCATAATTTTTACATTTCTTAGCAACAATAACTATTTCTCTGAAAGCCATACTGGGGGGCTGGAGAGATGGTTCAGTGGTTGGGAGCACTGACTGCTCTCACAGAGGACCCAGGTTCGATTTCCAGCACCCACATGACAGCTAAAAAAACTGTTCATAGCTCCATATCCAGGGGATCCAACACCCTCTTCTGACCTCTGTTGGCACTGCATGACATTGATACACTTACATATATGCAAGCAAGACACTCATCTGCAAAAAATAAAATAAAATAATTTTTAAAAAGCCATACTGTTTAATTTGATCCAACATTTTATTTATTTTTTTTTTTATTTTATTTTATTTTATCTATTCTATTCTTGGTATTTTTTGAGACAGGGTCTCCCCTGTACCCCAACTGGCCTGGAACTCTCTATGTAGACCAGGCTGGCTTGAACTTACAGAGAGCCACCTGCCTCTGCCTCCTGAGTGCTGAGATTAAAGGCATGAGCCACTACTCCGGCACTGGTCCAACATTTAAATTAAGTTACTTGTGTATCTGGTAAACCTATGTTTCCAAAAGTTCTGACAAATTTACTCAGTTTCCCACTGCAACATGTTACTGGCAGCCAACTGGCCTTATTTCCCAATGCACTCTGTATTTAGAACAGGCAGATCCTACACAGAAGAGTAAAACCAGACAACTCAGTGAAACCTAGAGAAACACAGTGATCCTGATGCAAGTCTCAGTAGGGGTACAGCACCTAGCTTGTATAGAAAACCAGGACCTGGGGCTGGAGACATAGCCTAGCGGTTAAGAGTGCCCAGGTGGATCTCTGTGAGTTCAAGGCCCGCCTGGTCTACAAAGTGGGCTCCAGGACAGCTGGGGCTACAGGGAGACCCTGTCTCGAAAAGACCAAAAAAATAAAAATTAAAAAAAAAATAACTTTTAAGCTTCCATCAAACCCTCATCTTTCTCTAAGTCCTTTTGCTGATGTGGGCTTTGGTTCTTCTTTACAGACATCCCTTGTATATCTGACAGTCAATGGATGTTGGTTCAAAGCACTGATGGTGAAGCAGGAGGGNAAAGAGTGCCAACTGTTCTCACAGAGGACCCAGGTTCGATCCCCAGCACCCACATGGCGACTGAGAACCATCTTTAACTCCAGTTCCAGGGGAATCCAACACCCTCTTCTGACCTCCAAGACATTGCACAACATGGGTGCACAAATCTGCATGCAGACAGTATACTCATACACATAAAAAATAAATAAAAAAAGCCGGGTGTGGTGTAGCACGCCTTTAATTCTAGCACTCGGGAGGCAGAGGCAAGTGGATCTTTGTGCGTTCAAGGCTAGCCTGGTCTACAGAGTGAGTTCCAAGACAGCTGGGGCTGCAGGGAGACCCTGTCTTGAAAAGACCAAAATAAATAAATAAATAAATAATATTAAAAAAAGAAAACCAGGACCCTCCAATGGTTCGAAAGCAAGTGTCACTAGAATGCCCCTCTCCTCCATCAGTTGGAGTGCACTACTCCCTAGGCTTTAGAAAACAGGAATTTCCCCCAAGATGAGGTGGGAAAGAAGAGGAGAAAAAGAGGAAGGAAGGAAAGTGAACATCAATGGAGTGCAAGGCCTGGACCAGTGCAGGTACACAAAGGTCCAAAAGAACAGATAAAGACATCCTTATACCTTTCCCTCTATTCACACCCTCCATCATTAGGCTTGCCTATCTCTGACAGGTTGTCAAAAAGACTGGAAGTAATACACTCTTACTTGAAGGAGTTGGATTAACTGTTATATTAAGATGAACAATGTAACAGCCAGTAAGCCAGGAAAGACTACTGTGCACTCAATGCAATGCAGACTAAACCAAATAATAACAGTTTAATAACAAAATAGCTAAAATGAAATAAAATTTTGACAAAATAATTATATTCTGTCGAAATGGAAGTCAAAATCCTTTAGACAATGAAATCAGTGGTTTAACAAAATTAATACAAGTATAATTTTACAGCTCTGTTTTCAAGGAATTTCAAAAGAACATAGTATATTAACTGTTTGCCTTTAAGAAGAACTGGTATGGTGTGCGTGGCACAGGTGTGACAGCTCAAGCTTAATGATTAGCCTATTGTTAACAACGCTGAGGCAGGGAGTAAGTAGACAGCACCAAAGGACCCAACTGTGATGATTAGAGTTCATTTTCAACCTGACAGAACGGAGAATCACCGGAGAGATGGACTTCTGGTATGTCTGTGAAGTTCTATCTTGATTACTTTAAAGGAGGTAGGAAGGCCTACGACTGTGGACAGCACCATTCTCTGGCTAGGATTCCAGACTGTGCAATTAGAGAAGGAGCTGAGCAGCAGCATGGTGATGGTTTAGAAGTAACAAGGTTTGGACTTAGGATGGTTAATCTGAATGGACAACCTGATTAGATTAAGAAACAGCTGAACTGGCAAGATGGCTCACCAGGTAAATGACCCACAGGTATAAAGAACTGACAACTGCAAGTGGTCCACAAGTTATTCTAAGACCATACACACTGTGGTACACATGCACCCATACACAGAATAAATACAGTTCAGAAACTTTTTTATGTGTCTGAGTGTTTTGCCTTGTGTATGAAGTCCACCTGTGTCATGCAATGCCCAGAGGCCAAAACAGGGTGCGAGATCCCCTGAAAGTGGCATTACAGTTTGTTGGTTGCCAAATGGGTGCTAGGAATGCAACCTAGGTCATCTGTATGAGCAGCCAGTGCTTTCAACCACTGAGTCATCTCTCCAGCCTAAATAAATACAATTTTTTTTTGTATGTGTATGAATGTACTGCCTGCATGTAGGTTTGTGCACCCGTGTCATGTAATGCCGCGGAGGTCAGAAGAGGGTCTCGGATTCCCCTAGAACTGGAGTTCTCCTGGAATTGGAGTTACAGACGGTTCTCGGCCGCCATGTGGGTGCTGGGGATCGAACCCGGGTCCTCTGCAAGAGCGGTCGGTGCTCTTAACCGCTAGGCTATCTCTCCAGCCCCAATAAATACAATTTTAAAAAACAAAAACACTGGGGCCGGAGAGATGGCCTAGCGGTTAAGAGCACCGACCGCTCTTACAGAGGACCCGGGTTCGATCCCCAGCAACCACATGGCGGCTGAGAACCGTCTGAAACTCCAAATCCAGGAGAACTCCAGTTCCAGGGGAATCCGCCACCCTCTTCTGACCTCCGCGGCATTGCACGACACGGGTGCACAGACTTGCATGCAGACAGTATATTCATACACATAAATAAAATTAAAAAAAAAAAAAAAAACAAAAACACTTAAGGTATTAGTGAAGCACAGCTCTGGTGTGTCTGCAAGTGCCTTTCCAATAAGGATGAAGCAAAGGGAGGCATTCCGAGTGTGGGTGGCACTGTCCCATGGACTGAGGTCTTGAAATAAATAATATAGGGAGAGGAGAAAGGCAGCTGAGCACCAATATTGCCCTTTCTCTGCTTCTTGATCCACCTAAGCCCCTAAGGCCACAGCTGCTAGCCTGCTAGCAGCTCCAGCCACCAACACAATGGACAGCACCCTTGAGCCACAGCAAAAACAAACCTTGGGGGGGGGGGTAGCTGAGGGAAGAACCAGAGCCATAAATCTCTAGTTCTTTGGAACTGACAGCAAGCCTCTGAAGGCTTGTTGGTTTTCATTTTCTACCTTCTTTCCTTTCCTTTCCCTTTCCCCCTCCCTTCCCCTCCCTCCCCCTCCCTTCCCCTCCCTCCCCCTCCCTTCCCCTCCCTCCCCCTCCCTTCCCTCCCTCTCCCTCCCTTCCCTTCCCTTTCCTTTCTCTCTTCCCCTTCCCTCCCTTTCCCGTTTCTGGGAATTCCTTAAAGAAATGCCTACCTACAAAAACTGAACAAACTATTTTTTTTTTTTTTTTGGTCTTTTTCAGACAGGGTTTCCCTGTTAGCCACATCTGTCCTGGAATTCGTTATGTAGACCAAGCTAACCTTGAACTCATCCTGCCTCTGCCTCCCAAGTGCTGGGATTAAATGCATGAACCACCACACCAGGCTGACAAAAAAACTATTTGAAGACACCATTAAATAACCCAAGACAGGCCAGACCTTCAGAATTTCCTTTTGAAAACTCTCACAGCATCTGCCATGTGCCACGCATGAGTCTGCACTCTCTTGTCTGGGCATCTTGCTAAGCCCCAGTATAAATGATGTACTCAGAATAGCTGATGCAAATTTAAAGAGAAAATGTGGGAACAAAATAGCAGCAAAGCTAAATCCAATTTTTTTAAGTTAAAGAACTGTTTTATTAGGGAAATGAAGATCACATACAATCTTGAACAGCTAAATTGCAGAAAGACCAGAATAAATCTAATTTTTATTGCTTTGTTTATTTTTTTAATTTATTTTGTATGTGCATGAATGTACTGTCTGCATGTTGGTCTGTGCACCCGTGTCGTACAATGCTGTGGAGGTCAGAAGAGGGCATCGGATTCCCCTGGAACTGGAGTTAAAGATGGTTCTCAGCCACCATGTGGGTGCTGGGGATCGAAGTAGCGGTTAAGAACACTGCTATTTTGTTTATTTATTTTAGAGTGTGCATGTGTGCAGCCACATGTGCCATGGCAAACCTGTAGAGGTCAGAAGACAACCTGGGGTGTTGGTTCTTTCCTTCCATCATGTGGGTTCCAGGGATTGAACTCAGGCTGTCATCTTGCTGGCAAGCATCTTTACCACTCACCTTGCTGGCCCAGATCTCAATCTCCATCTCAATGCATGTCTCCATAACAGGATGCTGTGATAGCTCAACCTCACTATCGGCTTGACTAGATTCACAGCATCCAGGTGTGTCTACAAACGTGTTTCCAGAAAGACTTATGGAAAAGGCAATGCCACCTGAATGTGGGCATCAACATTCGTGAACTAGGACACTGGTCTTAATAAAAAGGAGGAAGCAAGCTGAGCACCAGCATTCATCTCTCTACCTCCTGACTGGGCACAGTGTGACCAGCCACCTAACGTTCTTCCCACACTTTCTCCACTATAATGGACTGTACCCTCAAACTGAGAGCCAAAATAGACCCTTCCTACCCTAAGTTACTTTTTCTCAAGCATTTTTTCTCAATAACAAAAGGCCAAAGCCATGACTGACCACCAAAGCACAGAGAGCACACAGAGCTGACTCACTTGGAGCCAAGCCAAGACAATCAGCAAGTAAAAGCCAACAGACCTGCTCAGAGCCAACCACAGGTGGGCATCTAACACCTTGCTTCTTGAGGCCAGGTCACATAAATATGCACAGCATCTGCAAATTTACAAGAAAATGGCTCAGAGCATGCCTAGCACTCAGACTGTGACCTCTAATCTTAATGGAGGGAACCAGGGCTTCTTGTGGAAAAAGCAGGTATCAGGATGGAACAGGAAACTACAAGGAGTGCTCAGACCATCTTCCATACCAAAAATGAATAAAATATTCAGAAAATACAAGAGATGATCTGAGGAGACTTCCACAGGCCAAATCAGGAAAGGCTGCCATTACAATAAAGCATAAGAGGAGCCAAAGCTAAGCCATTGGCTCAAATAGGAGTCCACAGGGATGGCTAACAATAAACAGATCAATGCATGAAGAGCCCCTACAGAAGGCTGGGACTAATAAAAGAGTGCCACACCATCATAGTTTCAGTGTGGTGAGATAGTGCACATCCATAATCCCAGCGCTACAAGCCCAGACCTCTGTAGAGTAGGCTAACCAGACCAGCAAAGCTGGTGAGCTCCCACCTCAGTAAATAGGAAGACACCTGATGTCAACCTCTGACAAGTAAACATACATGCACATGGATCTGCACACATGCATAAATGCATAGAAACTCATACAGACATACACAACACACATTAAGAAACAGCCTCACCAAGCGTGGTGGCACAGGCCTTTAATCCCAGGACTTGGGAGGCAGAGGCAGGTGGATCTCTGTGAGTTCAAGGCCAGTGTAATCTACATAGTGAGTTCCAGGACAGCTGTGGCTATAAGGAGACCCTGTCTCAAAAAGACTTAAAAAAAAAAAAAAAAGGGCTATAAAGCCGGGTGTGGTGGCGCATGCCTTTAATCCTAGCACATGGGAGGCAGAGGCAGGTGGATCTCTGAGTTCAAGGCCAGCCTGGTCTACAGATGAGCTCCAGGCCAGCTGAGACTAAAGGGAGACCCTGTCCCCAAAATACCAAAAAAAGGGGGGGGGCTATAAACTGAAGCAGAGTGGGTGGAGACTAGTCTAGAGATTAGCCTATAACAGGGCAGCAGACTAAGGCTGGACCACCCCCCTCCCTTTATGACAATGCATCATAAAGAGACATGAGAACCTGGGTACTCTAGTGGCTGGCTGCCCTTCAAATTCAAACCTAGTCCTGTAACAGCCTATGCCAATATTAAATTTGGTAAATCTGACAATTACTAAATCGGTGTTATAAAAACATCCTTGCTCCCAGTAAATACTTACTGAGATATTTCAGGGTAAAGTGCATGGCAACTCCAACTTACTCTCAATACTTAGCAAATGCCTTTACAATATACATGTGTACATCTACATGGAAGAGGGAGGAAAGACAAGGCAGACACGTGTGCTTTAATGACAAAATGTCAACAACTAGTACGTCATTATTACTATTTTACTACCTAAGTCTTTTCCAATAAGTGAAATAAATTTTTCAAGATAAAAACGTTGGGAGCCAGACACAGTGGTGCATGTACCGACAGTCCCAGCAACTGGAGCTAGAGACAAAAGGATCATTATCAGTTTGAGGCCAGCCTGTTCTACGTAGGGAATTCCAGGCCAGCCAAAGCTATATAATGAGAACTCCCGTCTCCAAAACAAACTTAGGGGAGGGAGGCAGCCAACTGAAAAACTTACTGGAAGTTCTCTTTAGCAGATGGTCTGAGGCCTGATAGTTTTAATTGTCAGTTTGATATAATCTAGAATTATAAGGGGAGTTTTTTTTTTGGGGGGGGGTCTTTTTTGAGACAGGGTCTCCCTGTAGCCCCAGCTCACCTGGAACTCACTATGTAGACCAGGCTGGCCTTGAAGTCAAGAGATCCTCCTGCCTCTGCCTCCTGAGTGCTGGGATTAAAGGCTCGGCCTTAAAAGAGTCTTAATGAGGGACTGTCTAGATTACATTGGCCTATGGTCTTGATGGTGAGTATGATGTGACTGACTGCATGAAGCTCCAGCCCAATGATAGACTGTAACCTGAAATTATAAGCCAAATACACCCTTTCTCCCTTAAGTTGCTCCTGTCTGGGTATTTTATCACATCAACAAGAAATCAAATTAAAACACAAGGGAGATGGCACACAATGGGCAGCTACATATTTAAAGCAGTATTCACAAATAGGATCCTCAAGACATCAGAAAAACTAAAAGTGATGTTAGTATCTATGTATTTTGCAGTGCTGGTCTGAATCCCAATGCCTCATGCAAGCAAGGCAAGCATGCTACTGTATCTTTTAATACATTTTATTTAAGGCCTATTAAAGTTTCCAATATAAGAAATAAGATTGGTTAATTATTTAACGTTTATGTTCCTATTGTTTCCTTTTTAAACTGGGGTGAGGAATTGAGACACGATCTCATGTAGCCAAGGCTGAACTTGAACTTCTAACGTTTGAACACTTTGTCTCCTGTTAGTGTAGTTGTTTGGGGAGGTTTGGGAGGTGTAGACCCACTGAAGAATGCCAACACCGGAAGAAGGGGAGCTTTAGTTAGTCTTTCCCATTTCTAGTTTGTGGTCTCTCTGCTTCCTGTGGCTAGCTGAAGATTTGAGCTCTCAGCTTTTTGCTCCAGCCACCTCTGCCACCATGCCTCCCATATGATGGAATCTTTACTTCTATGTGTACAACTTAAAGAGTGAACCATGCACATGCAATGCCTATGGAGGCCAGAAGGGGCATCAGATCCCTGGAACTGGAACTACAGATGGTTGTTAGCAGCCATGAGTGCTGGCAATCACACCTGGGTCATCTGCAAGACAGTGCTCTTAATCACTGAGACATTTCTCCAACACCCCCATGATGGATTCATCCCTATGGAATTTTAAACCCAATAAACTCTTCTTTCTGTAGGTTGCCTTGGTCATGGAGTTATTATCACAGCAACAGAAAAGTAATTCATCTGAATAGATGCTAAGTTTTCACTGAAGAAGGTCAAACGTAATCTTTGAGAAGGAATTTAAATGATGATTAACTCGCCATGAGCAGGCCATGGAATGAATGAAGCAAGGATGGCTACTCTGAATTGTAGAGGCAATGACACCTGCAGCCCCTGGTCGATGCAGTCCATCACAAGCACACTAGCATGCTTACCCCTTCTAAACTAAGGCTTAGTATCACCACCTCCAGGGGAAACTACCATGATATAATGGGAATAGAAAATGTGAAATCAATCCCTCCTCTGTTCCAAAAGAGAAAAGATTATCCAAAGACTGTCCAGGAGACTATCAGCAAATATCTACTATGTGGTCAGCACCTAACTATACCACATCAAGGCTATAATCAGCAGATCTGGGCAAAAACATAGTGTGATGGTTTGAATGAGAGTGTCCCCCCATAGGCTTTAAGTATTCAGACATTTTTTTTTAAATTTTTTTTTTTATTAATTTTATTTATTTCTGTATGTGTACGAATGTATTGTCTGCATGCAAGTCTGTGCACCCGTGTCGCGCAATGCCGCGGAGGTCAGAAGTGGGCGTCGGATTCCCCTGGAGCTGGAGTTCTCCTGGAGTTGGAGTTTCAGACGGCTCTCAGCCACCATGTGGGTGCTGGGGATCGAACCCGGGTCCTCTGCAAGAGCGGTCGGCGCTCTTAACCGCTAGGCCATCTCTCCAGCCCGTATTCAGACATTTTTTTCTCCAGTTGGTGACACTGTTCTTGGAGGTCTTAGAAGGTGTGGCCGGGCTGGAGGAAGTACGTCATTGGGGGCGGGCTTAGTGAGTTTGACAAGCCTCACGGTCTCCAGTCTCTCTCTCTCTCTCTCTCTGCTTCCTGTGCTCATTGCAAGATGTGACCCTCGGCTTCCTGCTCCAGCCCTGGCCACCATGCCTCCTGCCACAATGGACTCTAATTCCCTGGAACCGTCAATAGTAAGCTCAAATATACTCTTCCTTTTGTAAGTTCCCTTGGTCATGGTGGTTTTATCACAGCGACAGAAAAGTGACTAATACAGTTATTTGGTACCAGGAGTGGGGTGTTGTCTCTGAAGAACCTGACCATGTGGATGTTTGGAGAAATGTGGAAGACTCTGGAACTTTGGGCTAGAAAAGCTGTTGACTACTTTAAGCAGAGCTTAACAGGTCATTCTAGTAGAAGCCTGGAAGAAAGCATTGCTGCAAAAAAATGTAGTTCCAGAGGAAAATAAAGACTTGGGCAGCAACTGAGATATTTTGATAAAGAGTCTGGCAGCAGTTTGCCCACAGCCCAAATGCTTGCCTGATGCTAAGTTGAAAAGCAATAGACTAATGTCTTTGGTGCAAGATATTTCAAGAGAGCCTAATGTAGAAATGGTGGCATGGCTATTAATGGTGAATATTGTGCAGATCTACAGTGAAGAAGAGCAGATGGGGGAGAAAGAAATGCAGAATGTAGGGCTGGAGAGATGGCCTAGTGGTTAAGAGCACCGACTGCTCTTGCAGAGGACCCAGGTTTGATCCCCAGTACAAACATGGCAGCTGAGAACCATCTGTAGCTCCAGTTCCAGGAGAACTCCAGTTCCAGGGGAATCGACACCCTCTTCTGATCTCCGCGGCATTGCGTGTCATGTGTGTACAAACCTACATGCAGACAGTACGTTCATACACATAAAAAATAAATAAAATTAAAAAAAAAAGAAATGCAGAAAGTACAGTTTGGATCTGAAAACTGCACTAGGAAGATTAAAGGTGGGGCCAAGGCATGTGAAGGAAAGGCTCCACTTGATAACGAGATTAAAGTGATTAAGGAGGGGCCTAGCTATTTACGAGGAAACAATGGCAAAAGTGAGATTAAAGTGATTAAGGAGAGGCCTCAAGTAAACAGAAACTGTCCCTTCAGGGCAAGACCACACCCAGCTAATCCTCCAACTTTTGAAAGGAAAATACTGAAAGGATTTTCTGCTCCAACAAGTCCAGGGCAGAGAAAAGTTGCAAATGTGGTTGAAATAGCCAGGGTCCATCCCAAACTTGCAGCCAAACTCGGCAGTTTCATTCACGTGGTGCTGGCTTTAGAGGCATGAAGTTTGCAAGAGTGAAGGGGTCATCAGTTCTTCCTCCGTGGTTTCAGAGAGCCGCAGAGGCCAGGCAGAGTGCAGCAGGGATGTCCCTGAATAAAGAAGGCCCTGATAGGCCATTGTGGGAAGCCGTGAATGTAAAATCTGGTTGGCAGCGGAGACCCCAAGAAGACATTCGAGATGCCAGACCTGTGAGATATTTGCCAAGGAGAGCTGCATACAGGGAGTAGTACCAGCCTAAGAAAGAGATGTATGTTGCAAGCAAAGCTGGAAGAGCTGCGTCATCTAAGCCCTTCGGAAGTCAAGTCCCAGAAGTTGCACATGCAGCTACTGGACTTGGTGTTTGCCCTGCTGGTTTTCAGTCTTCTTTTGGTCCAGTATTTCCTCACTATGCCTCTATTCCTCTCTTTTGGAATGGGAATGTGTATTCAGTTCCACTGTATGTTGGGAGTATGTAATTTGCCTTTTGATTTTACAGAAGCTTACAGTTAAAAGATTGGCCTGTGTCTCAGTAGAGATTTGGATGATAGACTTTTGAATAGAATTGAGACTGGTAAAGACTATGGGGACTTTTAAGGTTGGACTAAATGCATTTTGCATTTTATATGGTCAGGAGCCTATGGGGGCCAGGGAGTGGAATGTGGTGGTTTGAGTGAGAGTGTCCCCCCATAGGCTTTAAGTATTCAGACATTTTGTCTCCAGTTGGTGGCACTGCTCTTGGAGGTCTTAGAAGGTGTGGCCGGGCTGGAGGAAGTATGTCATTGGGGGTGGGCTTAGTGAGTTTAACGAGCCTCACGGTCTCCAGTCTCCCTTTCTCTCTGCTTCCTGTGCTCATTGAGATGTGACCCTCAGCTTGCTGCTCAAGCCCAGGCCACCATGCCTCCCCCCACAATGGACTCTGATTCCCTGTTCTGTCCTGTTCTGTTGTTCTGTTCTGTTGTTCTGTTCTGTTCTGTTGTTCTGTTCTGTTCTGTGTTCTGTTCTCTTCTCGTTCTGTGTTGTTCTGTTGTTCTCTTCTTGTTCTGTCCTGTAGTTCTGTCCTGTCGTTCTCTCTTCTTTCTTTTGTCATTCTGTTCTCTGTTCTCTGTTGTTCTGTTCTCCCCTCCCCTCCCCTCCCCTCCTCTCTTCTCTTCTTTCCTCTTCTGGTTCTTCTGTTTCCAACCCAGGCTAGCCTCAAACTCCCAATGATCTTCCTGCCTCAGCTTTCTGAGTGCTGGGGTTTTATAAACATATACCACCACACCCAGCCACTGTGTGATGTCCCCCTTCCCCGCCCCCACTCCCTTACTTTTGATTCTTGGATAGAATAGGTTCCATGATTTTGACCAACATCCTGGGCTAAGGACTGATATCCAAACATCCACACTGTCCTGAAGACATTTTCTACCAAATATCCCTCTAGCTCTCTGTACCAGGCAGCCAATGATTTCTACTCATATACTCTGTCTTAACCAAAATGTTACATAAACAGAATCAGTATTACAAAGTGATGTTTCCTGGTTCATAAATTTATCCATTCTGTTGAGCCATCAAAACCTGCTCATCCATTTGTAAAGTGACGGCCATCTGAGTTGTTTTTGGTGACTAGAACAAGCCTGCTGTAAATATAAGTACAGAGGACACTGTATAGACATGTGTTTCCATCTTTCTTGAGAATATACCCAGAAAGAGCTGCTGGATCCTTTGGTTAAGTGTACAACCTCCCCAACAGCCAAGCACAGCAGTTCTATTGAGAAACAACCTCATCACCTGGAGTGTCAACCTGTTTGGTTTTAATATGTCAGTTCAACAGGGTTGCAATGGTACCTCACTGAGGTTATAATCTGCCTTTCCTTAATAACTACTAATGCTTAGCACTTTTCTCTGTGCTGTCATCCACATGAAATGTATGTTTAAATATTTTAGCCATTGTTTAATTGAAATTTTATTGACCTACGTATAAAATTATTTTTATTTTATTTATTAGTATGACAAGACTCAGATGTGGAGGTCAGAGGACAATTTTGTACAGCTGGTTCTCTCCTACCTTTATGTAGGTTCTGGGGATTGAAGTCAAGTTATCAATCTTGTGCAGCTGAGCCCTCTTACCCACCCTGACCTATGTTTTTAATAATTTATCAATAAAGAAATGTTAAAAATGTTACGACTTCCATGAGAACTGGACAAAAATAATGTACCACCTTATCACCCCATCTCACAGCACTGTTTGCTCAAAATAATGAATGATGCAATGTGCAAAAGCAACTAGAGAATCATAGGGATAGAAGAGGAACAAAATTCACAGGATAATGGTACTGCCCAGATTTTCAACAGAATTTTAGAGGAAAACTTTCCCAACTTAAAGAAAGAGCTACCTGTACTAACACAAGAAACATAAGAACACCAAGTAGACAGAGCCAGAAAACAGATTCCTCAGGTCATATCATAGTCAGGACACTAGATATTCAAAGCACAGTGAAGATACTGAGGGCTGCAAAAGGAAAACAACAAATTACTTATAAGGGAAAACCTACTGCAAACAAAGAGAGCCAGAAGGGCATGGTCTAAAGTATTCCCAGTTCTAAAGGACTATAGATGTTAACGCAGAATACTTTATCCAGCAAAAATGTCTATTACAATTGAAGAAGAGAAGAAAATGTTCCATGATATAAGTTGAAAGAATTCTGGCCCTGAAAGCCATCCCTTCAGAGAATATTCGAAGCAATACAGAGTCAAGGGTAGGGATGACTATAATCAACCAGCACCAGAAAATAAATGTTACTAATACTATGGAAATATAAACATAGGACAAAAATGCACCAGAAACCAAAATGACTCGAAGTAATATAATTCTCTCATCAATAACTCTAAATATTAATGGACTGAATTCTACAATCAAGAGACACAGACTGGTAAAATGGATTGAGAAACAAAACCCACTGGGCGTGGTGGCACACACCTTTAATCCCAGCACTTGGGAGGCAGAGGCAGGCAGTGGATCTCTGTGAGTTCAAGGCCAGCCTGGTCTACATAGTGAGTTCCAGAACAGCCAAAGCTACAGGGAGACCCTATCTCAAAAAAGACTAAAAAAAAAAAAAAAAAAAAAAGGAGGAGGAGGAGGAAAGGAAGCAAGGAAAAACAAGACCCATTTTTTGTTGTTGTCTGTAAGAAATCCACCATGATGAAGAAACTCATGGATGTATTATCAAAGAAAAAAATTAACCAACATGATATAATCCTTAATTTTATCCACACCAAATTCAAGTGCACCAAACTTAATAAATACAATTCTAGGGGGCTGGAGAGATGACCTAGCGGTTAAGCGTGCCAACTGCTCTTGAAGAGGACCTGGGTTCAATCAACAGCACCCACATGGCAGCTAAAAACCGTCTGTAACTCTAATTCCAGGAGAACTCCAGTTCCAGGGGAATCCAAGACCCTCTTTCTGACCTCCGAGGCATTGCACAACACGGGTGCACAAACCTACATGCAGACAGTATATTCATACACATAAATAAAATTAAAAAAATTTTTAAAAATACAATTCTATAGGACTTTAAGGCACAGACTAACTCAAGCACACTAGTAGCACAGGACTTTAATACCCCACACTGTCCATTAAATCGGTCAACTGGAGAAAAAATGGAGAAACATATCATCTCAAAAATACAATATATCAAATAATGGAATCACAAAGCTATATCATCATCCCAATGCACTACCAACCACATATGCCCTCTCCCTACTTATTGGTTACATCCCTTTGAAACTTGAGGCAAAATTTTTGGTAACCTGCTCACTGACAAATAAATGGCCATCTATACTAAGATTGATAAACCACAATAGGGTTCTTGATTCTCAATGATAGTAATTAAGTCAAATGATTATTTCTGCCCCTGGAAACTACACACTTCAGAATTTACCTGTTTTATATGTAAGACATTTCCCAACCCTGACTTGTACTGGAGTCCCAGATACATTCCTCATGTTTGTTGTCTATACTTACCAATTAAATAAATTTTTTTTAAATGTAACTAGAAAAGAGGGAGAAAAAAATAACTCATCTCTGCCTCATTCCACCTGAAGGAAAAAAATCCTAGGAAAAAAATCCTAGGAAATGGTACCTGTCTACTTTCAGGTCAGGAAATGAAATTTTTCCCCCATTTTGGGTATTCTGCTTTGCATTGTTTTGCCTTTTGCAAGAAGATCACATGTAGTCCGGGCTAGCCTCATAAGAAGATCACATGTAGTCCATCCTGGTAGGGAAGGCATGGCAGCAGGAGGGTGAGGCAGCTGGTCACATTGTGTCTATAGCAGATGTGGACAGCAATGTACACTGGTACTCAGCCTACTCTCCTGCTTATTCCATCTGGGACCCCAGCCTAAGCGACGGTGTCATCCACATTCAGGGTGGGTTCTCCCTGTTCGGTTAGACCTTCTGGAACCATCCTCACAGAGCTGTGTTTCCATGATGATTCTAAATCCAATCAAGCTGACAATGAAGACGGAATCACAACTTGGCTTTCCTATGAGCTCAGGATTTCCCTGCCTCCACCTCTAGAATGCTGGGATTACAAAACATGTGCCACTATGCCTGGCATCCCTGTTGATGCGTTTGATAAAACCACATTCTTCTTTCAGTATAAGCCAGGAACGCACGGAACTAAGCCTTCTTTGCAAGCTTTATAGAAATGATAATCACTTCACTGACTATTTTCAGAGGAAATGCAAATTAGGAGGAAAAGGGTAAACTACCAGCTCAGCAGATGGCACTGTTCTCCTATCTATAATGTACAGTTTTAACCTGTACACTTCAGTTAGCACAAGGCTAAGCTTTGATGAAAGGAACACATCTAAGAACTCCCTAGCACTCCTTTGGAAGATGGGAAGCAAAAAAAGGAGAATCCTTGGAAGCTCAAGGGCCAGCTAGTCTTGTATACACAGTGGAAAAACAACAGATATCCTGTCTCAAACAACGTAGAACACAAGGAAGAACACCCAAGGTTGTCCTCTGATGTCCACATGTGTGCCATGGTACACATGCTCCCACATACCACACATATACAAAAAAGGTAAGATTTAGAATTCACATAACTGATACATAGTTACAGCTACTAGGACCAGGGCTGTAGTGCTCTGCCAGTATTCCTCAATCACAAATACTAAGACTGAAAGATGTGTTCTTCACATACCTAAGTGTGAAGTGGAAGCTTCAGACAGCAGTAATACTTGCAGTGGCTACACTAAGCTCAAGGCAAGGTCCTGCCCCTCCATGAGAGGTTCTTTGTGTGCACATGAAAGGTACTGTGTTTAATCCCAGCACTCGGGTGGCAGAGGCAGAGGCAGGCCAATCTCTGTGAGTTCAAGGGCAGCCTGGTCTACAGAGCGAGTTCCAGGCCAGCTGGGGCCACAGGGAGACCCTGTCTCAAACACACACACACACACACACACACACACACACACACACAAGATAGGTACTGTGGAGCCTGTGAAGACTGTTTAGCCTTCTTTCTAGTCTATCTGCCTCAGCATTTTTTTTTAAAGCAAGCAACACTAAATCAGAGCAGCTGGGATCACACTCCTCCCAAGACCTATTGGGATGAAACCTCACCACTCCCTCCTGAACCCACTCCAGATGTAAACAGTTGAGGAGAGAAGCAGAATTAAAGGAGGCTGACTGAGGTGAGAGGCTCCAGGGGTGCTGATTTCCTGAGCTGTCACTCATGCTGGGGTGGGCCTTTTTCAGGGCTGCCTTTTAGTAATAATCCATGTTCCTATAAGTAACCTCAATGACTCACTAAACTGGACTTAGATAAAATCTTTTCTTTTTCTATCTAATCTGTGATCAACTGATGTCTCAGAAAAGTCACACAAAAGAAATAAAGTATAGAGAAAATACCCACCTGCCCTGACACACAGATAACAACGAGGAATCTACTAAGGAACAGGGACGTTCAGTTCAGCTGAAATCTAAAATAGCTGATTCCTTGAAGCCCTCCTGGAAGCATTCAGTGGGCAAGGCAGAATCCTGCTGGTTCCTGCCTAGCCTTTCCAGCACTGCTGATCCATGGACACATACCACTTGAAAAGATTTATGATTAAACAAACAGAATAAACCCTACTTCACTTTCAGACAGTACTGCCCATCTTTTTTTAATTTTTTGTGTTATTCTTTCTTTCATTCTTTGTTTATTTTTCTACGTGTATGAATGTACTGTCTGTATGTAGGTTGGTGCGCCCATGTCGTGCAATGCTGAGGAGGTCAGAAGAGGGTATCGGATTCCCCTGGAACTGGAGTTAAAGACGGTTATCAGCCACCATGTGGATGCTGGGGATCGAACCCGGGTCCTCTGCAAGAGCAGTCGGTGCTCTTAACCACTAGGCCATCTCTCCAGCCCCAGCAGGAGCATTTTTATTAGTATACAAGTGATTCCCTAGACCTAAACTGCACTATCCTGTTTCCTGTTTTTAAATCTCTTGGGAAATAAAAAGGCAGGGAGCTCATGCTACTGCCCACTGTAGGTAGCAGAGTGACACAGGACGAAGGGTATGCTCAAAGAGAAGTGGAAACCACATGTATTAAAGCTTTTTTCAGAAAGTGGCTTTAACCACAACCTGAACCTTCCTCGTCTGTAGTCGAAGTCAATACCATGCACCTTACACATTGGGCTGGGTGTGAAGCACCTACTAGACACATGGGATGACTCCTTCCTGAGTGGTATGTACGACAGCTATCACAACTGAACTCAGATGCAGTCTTTGTTTCATTTCACAGTGTCCTCCATTAGAACAAGACCCCTGCACATCAATGCACAGTTCAATCAGGCTGCAGACCATGTTCCCAAACTGCTTTACAAACACCAAAATGACCTCTACCTTGCTAAATCCAAAGGTCAAACCACAGCTTCACCCCAATCTGCTTGTGCATAGAGCAGCCCTCCTACCAATCCAGTCCCTTCTTCCCATGTAGCAACACTTCTGCTAAATGGGAAGTGTTTTAAATGCTAAACACTTCTTTGGGCCTGTTGTATGCCATTCTCTTTCCCGGCCACTTAACAGAAGAATGACCTACAGGTCCACCTCGGTTCTCTTCTCTATGCCCATTCCCACAGTGATTACCTAGCTTCCATTTCTTTTTTTTTTTTTTTTTTTTTTAATTTTTTTTTTTTTTTTTTTTTTTTTTTTTTTTTTTTTTTCTCATTTAGTTCTTGCTCAGGCTTCTCTTCCAAGCCAATACTCCCAATGCCTGCATGTATTTCTTGGGACCTGGAAGAGAATGGGCTTAGAGACAACTGAAAGTGACCTCCTCATCTATCCTCACATCACATTCTGGCCACAGCCCTGCAGTGCTGTCCTGGGTCACCCAAACCACAAGCCTCATTCATGCTCAGCCCACATCTTTCTCTTATACCCAAACTCAAGCTACAGAAAATCCTGCTGGCCACCACTCTGACTCTGCCAGATTCGGCTCACATCTCACAAGCACTGGGGCTTTTGCGGCCCCGATGGGCCTCATACCCTAGCACAATTTTCCCTTCATAGATGGTGTGCTTCTTATATTGATACCGTATCATCTACTTCTCCACTCTGTTCAGGACTCTTCTGTTCTGTTTACTGATGGGTCTATGTGTGAAATGATTGGAACCATAGCTGGCAATTAGGGGGCACTCAGCAAACACTTCTTGACTATAACGTCTAACATCACCAGCTCCTATTGTCTTTGCAATCAGTGACCCTAGAAGGAGCCCATTCCATGATTCAATACATGTACAAGGGCTCATTCCAGATCTATGTGGGCTGCTGAGAGCTAGTACTAAACGAAAATCTTACTTCTTCAAAACTGGCACATTCTAGTTTGATTCTTACCAGCTACAATTGAGCCCATCAATGTAGGCCCAATGCCTCCACCCTGCACAGTTCCCCTTTCCTCACCACTGCCTATCCCTGCTTCTCCTGGAGACACTTTTTCTCTAGCTCCTGGGGGACAGCCTCATGCACTACTTTAGAGAAAACAGAGCCCTATACCTAAGAACTACCTCAACTATCCCCCATCCTTCCATAAACATAGCGGGAACTCAATAAACAGTGATAGAACAAATAAGGAAACAGAACAGGCAACAGTGGTAGCCCCAAGGCCTGCCCTCAAGCCCATCTGACTCAAAAACTGTGACTTTCTCCTAAACCACCAGGTCAACCAATCTACACCCACCTCTTTAAATGAACATGACAAACCAACCTACCCAACTTCTACAATCCTCACACTACCAATCAATGAACCACACCTCTTAAAATCCTTCCACAACATCAACATACCCAACCATGAGCCCTCAGTGGTTTTGCCACACCAGCCAGGTGACCAGTGCTTGATCCCTGGAACACATGGTAGAAGGAGAATCAACTCCCAAAGCTGTCCTCTGACACATGCACTGGCCTTTATACATACACATCATACACAAACACAAAAGAATAAGAGATGGCCTAGCGTTTAAGAGCGCTGACTGCCCTTGCAGAGGACCCAGGTTCGATCCCCAGCACCCACATGGTGGCTGAGAACCATGTTTAACTCCAGTTCCAGGAGAATCCGACACCTTCTTCTGACTCTGCGGTACTGCACGACATGGGTGCACCAACCTACATACAGACAGTACATTCATACACATACAAAAATAAATGAAAGAAAGAAAGAAAGAAAGAAAGAAAGAGAAGAAAAGAAAGAAAACATAAAAAATAAAAATTAAAAAAGATAGGCAATACTGTCTGAAAGTGGTACAAAACTTTACATATATAGTTTTTGTAGAGAGTCTCTAGCCCCAGGCTGGCCTGGTTCATGCCCTGTAGCCTAAGTTGGCCTCAAACTCAGAACAATCCTTCTGCTTCTGCCCCTCAAGAGTCCAGATTATAGTGATTATAGCCACCACACCTGAGGCTTAAAGAGAAAGGCTGGACTTCTGGCCATGAGGTATTGTTGAAGGGTAAGGTAAAAGATCAAAGTCTTATCAAGTGGTTATTGTGCCCAGGGGAACTCAGTGTTTTTCCTCAGACAAAAATATCTAAAATGTATTTCTCTAGAAAATAAAGCAAAGTTTCCTGTTACAAGTAGTGACATTCTCAGAGCAAAACTTGCCTGATCTAGTCACTGGGGGGCCAGGGGATAAAAGCTCCATAGCCAAGGCTCCATAGCCAAGAACTCTAGCTATGGATTCCCACCAGTGTACAGACCTAACAGAGAATACCAACCCTGCTTCTTACAACCACAGACCTCCAGACACATAAAAACGAACCTTTACAGAAGAAAGAAAAACCAAGATAAAGAAAATCTAATCTTGCCAAAAACCCAAGTTGAGAAAGCTGAAGAAAACTTAGACAAATATAATTAAAATACATTTTTTGGTCTTTTTTGAGACAGGATCCCTCTGTAGCCCCAGCTAGCCTGGAACTCACCATGTAGACCTAGCTGACCTTGAACTCAGAGATCCACCTCCCTCTACCTCCCGAGTGCTGGGATTAAAGGCATGCACCACCAAACCCCGCTAGAAAAAGTTATGAATCTCCTATCCACACTTGTCATTGGCTTGCCATTAGACCTAGCAGAAAACAGGCTCTAAAGTAAGATAAACTGCATGGATTCTAAAGTCTATGATCTCTCAAATGTGGAAGAGGGGGTGGAAATATTGTAAGAGCCAGGGAGGTGGTGCAAGACCAAACAGAAATGAATCCTACAAGCTCCTGGGAACCCTGTTCAGCACTGGTATCAGCATCCACAAGACCCATGCAAGCTCAACCAGACAAAAATCCCTGCACAGAACTGCATGAATGGGTGGGAGAACCCAATTTTAGCTGAAGAAATATTGGCAGCTGATAACTGATGGGTGAGGAAGAACTGACCTTTTTTTTATGCTCTTTTTGAAACAGGTCTCCCTGTTGCCCCAGCTGTCCTGGAACTCACTATGTAGGCTGATGCAGGCTGGCTTTGAAAGAACTGGCCTTAAGAGGGGGACTCCAGATAGACTCAGAAGAGCTCAGAGGATGAACTGGCACTGAGGAATGGTCAGGGAGAGTAATTTGGCACAACAGACCCTAACACAAATGACAGAATGTATGAACTAGAGGGGTGCAGAGCTTGTGGGAGGATGCCAATGGAGAACCAGGTATAAAGACTTAATTTAAGACTGATTGGAAAGAGCCAGGCATGGTGGCACATGCCTTTAATCCTAGCACTTGGGAGGCAGAGGCACGCGGATCTCTGTGAGTTCAAGACCAGCCTGGTCTACTTATTGAGTTCCAGGACAGCCAGAGCTACAGGGAGACCCTGTCTCAAAAAAAAAAAAAAAAAAAAAAAAAACCTGACTGACTGGAAAAAGCTGGCCATGGTGGTACATACCTTTAATCCCATCGCTCGGGAGGCAGAGGCAGGTGGATCTCTGCAAGTTCAAGGCCAGCCTGGTCTACATAGTGAGATTCAGGACAGCTGGAGCTACAGAGAAACTCTATCTCAATAATAATAATAATAAAGACTCATTGAAAATCATGTATGAAATACACAAAAAATTCAATAAAGAAAACAAAATAATAATTAAAAACAGGGGTGGGGAGATGGCTCAGCAGATAAAGGGCCCTTGCAGGAGCATGAGGACCTACCTGAGCTTGGATCCCAAGCACCATCATAAAAGGGGCCATGATCACATGTGCCTGTAACCTCAGCACTGGCAGGAAAGGGAAAGGAGGAAACAGGGTGGAGACAGGAGGATTGCTGCTGGGCTTGCTGGCTGCCAGCCTAGACAAAAAAGAGTGAGCTCAGGTCCAGTGGGATACCCTGTCTAGAGGGAGTGTGGAGAAGAGCAGCAGAGCAGGACCCAAGATCTACCTCTGTCCTACCTATAGGTGCACTCGCCTGCACACGTGTACACTCTCCACACAGACATGCACAAAACAGTAGCAACAGTTTAAAGGTGAAGTGTTAGAACACTAGCTCTCTCCTTACCCATGGTTTCACTTTCTGCTGCTTCAGTTATCTAGTCAACTACGGTCTATAAATAGTAAATGGAAAATTCCTGAAATAAAGGAAACTGAGAGAAAAGATCCAGGACATTTTATGGAAATTGCATATCGGGGATGGGGTTGGGGTTGGGGGGGGGAAGGGAAATAAGCCCTGAACTGAATGTGGAAAAATATTATGTAAATCAAAGCACAAATAAAAAACTATTAAAAAAAAAAAAACAAAAAGAAATGGAAGCTAGTAAATGCACATGTGGGAATGGGCAATAGAGAGAGAACAGAGGTGGACCTGTAGGTCATTCTTCTGTTAAATGGCCGGAAAGAGAATGGCATACGACAGGCCCAAAGAAAAGCAGAAGTGTTGCTACATGGGAAGAAGGGACAGGATTGGTAGGAGGGCTGCTCTATGCACAAGCAGATCAGGGTGAAGCTGTGGTTTGGCCTTCTGATTTAGCAGGTAGAGGTCATTTTGGTGTTCGTAAAGCAGTTTGGGAGCATGGTCTGCAGCCTGATTGAACTGTGCATTGACTGTGCGGGGTCCTATTGTAATGGAGGACACTGAAATGAAACAAAGACTGCATCTGAGTTCAGTTGTGATAGCTGTCGTACATACCATTCAGGAAGGAGTCATCTGATGTGTCTAGTAGGTGCTTCACACCCAGCCCAATGTGTAAGGTGCATGGTATTGACTTCGACTACAGACGAGGAAGGCTCAGGTTGTGGTTAAAGCCGCTTTCTGAAAAAAGCTTGTAATACATGTGGTTTCCACTTCTCTTTGAGCATACCCTTCGTCCTGTGTCACTCTGCTACCTACAGTGGGCAGTAGCATGAGCTCCCTGCCCTTTTATTTCCCAAGAGATTTAAAAAAACAGGAAAGAGGATAGTGCAGTTTAGTTCTAGGGAATCACTTGTATACTAATAAAAATGCTCCTGCTAGAAATGCTATTTAGACACCGATGCCGAGAGGTCGATCGCACTGGTGCTGTACGTTACTCGTTCAGAATCGACCCTCTTCGACTCATCAGTAAATTGCACGAATGGCCTATCCATAATTCAACGTGATAAAAGAAAAAATAAATAAAAGATGATCTTCATGGATCATCAGTCAGTGCTGGAAAGGCTAGGCAGGCAGGAACCAGCAGGATTCTTTCTTGCCCACTGAATGCTTCCAGGAGGGCTTCAAGGAATCAGCTGTTTTAGCTTTCAGCTGAACTGAAGGTCTCTGTTCCCTAGTAGATTGCTGTGCTCGTTATCTGTCAGGGCAGGTGGGGATTTTCTCTATACTTTATTTCTTTTGTGTGACTTTTCTGAGACATCAGTTGATCACAGATTAGATAGAAAAAGAAAAGATTTTATCTAAGTCCAGTTTAGTGAGTCATTGAGGTTCACTTATAGGAAACATGGATTATACTAAAGGCAGCCCTGAAAAAAGCCCACCCCAGCATTGAGTGACAGCTCAGGAAATCAGCACCCTGGAGCCTCTCACCTCAGTCAGCCTCCTTTAATTCTGCTTCTCTCCTCAACTGTTTACATCTGGAGTGGGTTCAGGAGGGAGTGGTGAGGCAGGGTTCCCTGTCCTTCAGGGAGGTTCATCCCAATAGGTCTTGGGAGGAGTGTGATCCCAGCTGCTCTGATTTAGTGTTGCTTGCTTTTAAAAAAATTGCTCGACTGAAATGTGGGCAGATAGAACTAGAAAGAAGGCTAACAGTCTTCACAGCTAGCTTACAGTACGTATCTTTGTTTTTTGTGTTGTGGTGTGTGTGTGTGTGTGTTTGAGACAGGGTCTCCGCCTGTGGCCCCAGCTGGCCTGGAACTCGCTTCTGTAGAACCAGGCTGCCTTGAACTCACAAGAGATCGGCCTGCCTCTGCCTCCGAGTGCTGGGATTAAACACAGTACCT
This sequence comes from Rhizomys pruinosus, assembly GCA_009823505.1. Taxonomy (NCBI): domain Eukaryota; kingdom Metazoa; phylum Chordata; class Mammalia; order Rodentia; family Spalacidae; genus Rhizomys; species Rhizomys pruinosus. The sequence goes on from VZQC01007611.1 coordinate 420,042, forward strand.
TTCATATGCACACAAAGAACCTCTCATGGAGGGGCAGGACCTTGCTTGAGCTTAGGTAGCCACTGCAAGTATTACTGCTGTCTAGCTTCACCACCTTAGGTATGTGAAGAACACATCTTTCAGGTCTTAATATTTGTGATTGAAGAATACTGGCAGAGCACTACAGCCCTGGTCCTAGTAGCTATAACTANTTGCTGTTTCGTTTTTTTCTTTTCCTTACCTTAGTCTCTCTGACATAGAGTAGGCAACAGTAGAACACAGCCCATTTTGTAGGGTGGGGAGGACCTATAAGTTGTTGAGTGCTGCCATTTACATTTTCTGACACTGACAGTATAATGATATTGATTGTTCATACTAGCAGCTTGCTTATTGCAACTTATATAATTTTTTTTTTTTTTTTCTTTGAAGACCTGTAGCCATGCTGAACTACTCGTAGACAGCTGACTACTCACAATGCTTTGCCTCACTATAGCTAGGCCACCACATCTGGCTGTTTTTTGAATTTTTACAGCAGCCTTTGGAGTAAGATCTGCTCTTCTCCTGTTTCACTTTTGCTTAAAATAAGCACAGAGAAGTTAAAGGTTATTAAGTTAGTATCAGTGCTAGGAGTGTGTGTTCTTTACTAGTATTTTACTCTGTTAAGTGCTGGATTCAGGTGTTGGTAATAGCTTATGTAGAGTAGCTTCCTACTTATCTTGAGGGATATATATATATATATTTTTTTTTTTTTTTCCTGGATGTCTGAAACTACAGGTAATATCTGACTGCAAAGTATCTTGCTGCACATATATTACTTTTTCCTTTACATACATATCTGACATAAAGTTACTTATATGAGATTATTTTACCTTTTTTTTTTTTTTTTTTTTAAGATAGGGTCTCCCTATAGCCCCAGCTGTCCTGGAACTCACTCTGTAGACCAGGCTGGCCTTGAACTCACAGAGATCCACCTCTCTCTGCCTCCTGAGTGCTGGGATTAAGGTGTGCATCCACCACAGTCGCTTAAAGACGGTTCTTAGCGGCTTGTTGGTGTGGGAATTGAACCCTGGTCCTCTGCAAGAGCAGTTGGTGCTCTTAACTGCTAAGCCATTTCTCCAGCTCCTAGAGATTATTTTATGAGATTAATTTTTTTTTTTTTTTTTTTGGTCTTTTTGAGACAGGGTTTCCACTGTAGCCACAGCTGTCCTGGAATTCACTCTGTAGACCAGGCTGGCCTTGAACTCACAAAGATCCACCTCGAGATTAATTTGTAGAGAGTAATGTGAAGACATTAACAAACATCGACAATAATAAAATAATGGAATCAGTTACAGTTGTTGCATATATTGTAAAGGTCATAGGATTGTGGTTTGTCTTTCAAAGTCTTATTGTTTTACTGCATTTAAAAAAATATTTATTTTTGTGTGTGTATGAGTGTACTGTCTGCATGTAGGTTTGTGCACCCATGTTGTGCAATGCCGCGGAGGTCAGAAGAGGGTCTTGGATTCCCCTGGAATGGGAGTTCTCTTGGAATTGGAGTTACAGATGGTTCTTAGCCGCCTTGTGGGTGCTGGGGATCGAACCTGGGTCCTCTGCAAGAGCAGTCGGTGCTCTTAAGCGCTAGGCTATCTCTCCAGCCCTGGCATTTTTTTTTTTAACTTTTTGTTACAGGGTCTCTCTGTAGCCCTAGCTGCCCTGCAAATTGCTACGTAGACCAGGCTAGCCTGCATCTCACAGATCTGTCTGCTTCTGCCTCCATGTTCTGGGATTACAGGCTTTTATCATAGTGGCTTGTACTTTCACCTTTTCCCTTCAAAGGAAGAACTTCACAGCTTCACATATCTGAATTGCCAACATCACCCTTTGCACTTTTGGGGCATTACTAAATAAAATAATAGCTACTTAAACTCTTCGGGCTACTAATGGTCCCTGAGATAGTTGCCAAGGTGATCAAGGGTTGGGTAGCATCAAAGGGAAGAATCATGTTCTGGCTGGATCTTGTAGAATGATTACCCTACTTAGAATGGCATACAGTTTAAATTTTAGGAATCCTTTTTTTTTTTCATTTTTAGCTATAAGTGATAATCCATGAGTACAAGCATCCTTCATGCAAAACCTATCTGCAGGCTGTTGTGCCCAAACACCTACAGCCCCACCATCCAGTGGGGGGTGACAGGTTGTTTGTTCAATCAAGTTGATCAAATGAGTGTCCAGACTACATTGCTGTAGTTTCACCATTCACCCCAATCGCAGCCCTTACATTCTACCACGCCCCCTCTTCCGCAGGTTGTTCCCTAGGCTTAGAAAAGGGGCACAGGTGGATGAGAGGTAAAACAGTCCACTCTCTCTGGAGCTGTTGACTTGGACTCTGGTCAATTCTGGCTGTTTCCTTTCATGGGCTGACAGTTTGTCCAGGAATAACCTTTCGATAGCTTCCATTTCTAGTTCTTGCTCAGGCTTCTCTTCCAAGCTAATACTCCTAACTGCCTGCATGGTATTTCTTGGGACCTGGAAGAGAATGGGCTTAGAGACAACTGAAAGTGACCTCCTCATCTATAAGTTACATCACATTCAGGCCACAGCCCTGCAGTGCTGTCCTGGGTCACCCAAACCGCAAGCCTCATTCATGTTCACCCCACATCTTTCTCTTATACCCAAACTCAAGCTACAGAAAATCCTGCTGGCCACCGCTCTGACTCTGCCAGATTTGGCTCACATCTCACAAGCACTGGGGCTTTTGCGGCCCCGATGGACCTCATACCCTAGCACAATTTTCCCTTCATAGATGGTGTGCTTCTTATATTGATACCGTATCATCTACTTCTCCACTCTGTTCAGGACTCTTCTGTTCTGTTTACTGATGGGTCTATGTGTGAAATGAATGGAACCATGGCTGGCAATTAGTGGGCACTCAGCAAACACTTGACTATAACATCTAACATCACCAGCTCCTATTGTCCTTGCAATCAGTGACCGTAGAAGGAGCCGATTCCATGATTCAATACATGTACAAGGGCTCATTCCAGATCTATGTTGTACTAAATGAAAATCTTACTTCTTCAAAATTGGGAACATCCTAGTTTGATTCTTACCAGCTACAACTGAGCCCATCAATGTAGGCCCAACGCCTCCACCCTGCACAGTTCCCCTTTCCTCACCACTGCCTATCCCTGCTTCTCCTGGAGACACTTTTTCTCTAGCTCCTGGGGGACAGCCTCATGCACTACTTTAGAGAAAACAGAGCCCTATACCTAAGAACTACCTCAACTATCCCCCATCCTTCCATAAACATAATGGGGACTCAATAAACAGTGATAGAACAAATAAGTAAACAGAACAGGCAACAGTGGTAGCCCCAAGGCCTGCCCTCAAGCCCATCTGACTCAAAAACTGTGACTTTCTCCTAAACCACCAGGTAAATCAATCTATACCCCACTTCTTTAAATCCACATGACAAACCAACCTACCCAACTTCTACAATCCTCACACTACCAATGAACCACACCTCTTAAAATCCTTCCACAACATCAACATACCCAACCTATGAGCCCTCAGTGGTTTTGCCACACCAGCCAGATGACTTGATCCCTGGAACACATGGTAGAAGGAGAATCAACTCCCAAAGCTGTCCTCTGACACATGCACTTGCCTTTATACATACACACCATACACAAACACATAAGAATAACATAAAAGGGACTGGAGAGATGGCCTAGCGGTTAAGAGCGCCGACTGCTGTTGCAGAGGACCCAGGTTCGATCCCCAGCACCCACATGGCGGCTGAGATCTGTCTTTAACTCCAGTTCCAGGGGAATCCGACACCCTCTTCTGACCTCCTCAGCATTGCACGACATGGGCGCACCAACCTACATACAGACAGTACATTCATACACGTAGAAAAATAAACGAACGAACGAACGAACGAAAGAAAGAAAGAAAGAAAGAAAGAAAGAAAGAAAGAAAGAAAGAAAGAAAGAAAGAAAGAAAGAAAGGAGGGAGGGAGGGAGGGAGGGAGGGAGGGAGGAAGGAAGGAAAGAGAGAGAGAAAGAAAGAAAAAACGAACAAAAAATTTAAAAAAGCTGGGCAGTACTGTCTGAAAGTGGTACAAAACTTTTACATATATAGTTTTTGTAGAGAGTCTCACTCTAGCCCCAGGCTGGCCTGGTTCATGCCCTGTAGCCTAAGTTGGCCTCAAACTCAGGACAATCCTTCTGCTTCCACCCCTTAAGAGTCCAGATTATAGTTGATGATTATAGCCACCACACCTGAAGCTTAAAGAGAAAGGCTGGACTTCTGGCCATGAGGTATTGTTGAAGGATAAGGTAAAAGATCAAATTCTTATCAAGTGGTTATTGTGCCCAGGGGAACTCAGTGTTTTTCCTCAGACAAAAATATCTAAAATGGGGAAGGGAAAGGGAAATATGCCTGAACTGATTTGGAAAATGATGTAGGAAATACACAAAGCATCAATAAAAAGTGAAAAAAAAAATCTTAAAATGTATTTCTCTAGAAAATAAAGCAAAGTTTCCTGTTACAAGTAGTGACATTCTCAGAGCAAAACTTGCCTGATCTAGTCACTGGGGGCCAGGGGATAAAAGCTCCATAGCTAAGGCTCCATAGCCAAAACTCTAGCTATGGATTCCCACCAGTGTACAGACCTAACAGAGAATACCAAGCTTGCTTCTTACAACCACAGACCTCCAGACACATAAAAATGAACCTTCACAGAAGAAAGAAAAACCAAGATAAAATCTAATCTTGCCAAAAACCCAAGTTGAGAAAGCTGAAAAGTTAGACAAATATAATTAAAATACATTTTTTTTTGGCCTTTTTTGAGACAGGATCCCCCTGTAGCCCCAGCTGGCCTGGAGCTCACCGTGTAGACCTAGCTGACCTCAAACTCAGAGATCTACCTGCCTCTACCTCCCAAGTGCTGGGATTAAAGGTATGCACCACCAAACCCCTCTAAAAAAAAGTTATGACTCTCCTATCCACACTTGTCATTAGCATGCCATTAGACCTAGCAGAAAACAGGCTCTAAAGTAAGATAAACTGCATGGATTCTAAAAGTCTACACTCTCTCAAACGTGGAAGAGGGGGTGGAAATATTGTAAGAGCCAGGGAGGTGGTGCAAGACCAAACAGAAATGAATCCTACAAGCTCCTGGGAACCCTGTTCAGCACTGGTGTCAGCATCCACAAGACCCATGCAAGCTCAACCAGACAAAAATCCCTGCACAGAACTGCAGGAATGGGTGGGAGAACCCAATCTTAGCTGAAGAAATATTGGCAGCTGATAACTGTTGGGTGAGGAAGAAGTGACCTTTATTTAGGGGGTCTTTTTGAAACAGGGTCTCCCTGTTGTCCCAGCTGTCCTGGAACTCACTATGTAGGCTGATGCAGGCTGGCTTTGAAAGAACTGGCCTTTAGAGGGGGACTCCAAATAGGCTCAGTAGAGCTCAGAGGATGAACTGGCACTGAGGAATGGTCAGGAAGAATAATTTGGCACAACAGACCCTAACACATGTATGAATGTATGAACTAGAGGGGGCAGAGCCTGTGGGAGGGTGCCAATGGAGAAGCAGGTATAAAGACTTAATTTAAGACTGAATGGAGGGGCTGGAGAGATGGCCTAGGTTAAGAGCACTGATCGCTCTTACAGAGAACCCGGGTTCGATCCCCAATTCCAGGAGAACTCCAGATCCAGGGGAATCCGAGACCCTCTTCTGACCTCCGCGGCATTGCACAACACAGGTGCACAAACCTGCATGCAGACAGTACATTCATACACATACAGAAATAAATTTAAAAAAAAATTTAAAATAAGACTGATTGGAAAGAGCCAGGTGTGGTGGTGCATGCCTTTAATCCTAGCACTTGGGAGGCAGAGGCAGATGGATCTCTGTCAGTTCAAGGCCAGGCTGGTCTACAGAGTGAAATTCAGGAGAGCTGGAGCTACAAAGAAACTCTGTCTCAATAATAATAACAATAATAATAATAAATAAAGGCTCACTGAAAATTATGTATGAAATACACAAAAAATTCAATAAAGAAAACAACAAAATAATAATTAAAAACAGGGGTGGGGAGATGGCTCAGCAGATAAAGGGCCCTTGCAGGAGCATGAGGACCTACCTGAGTTTGGATCCCAAGCACCATTGTAAAAGGGGCCACGATCACATGTGCCTGTAACCTCAGCACTGGCAGGAAAGGGAAAGGAGGAAACAGGGTGGAGACAGGAGGATTGCTAGCTAGGGCTTGCTGGCTGCCAACTTAGACAAAAGAGTGAGCTCCAGATCCAGTGGGATGCCCTGTCTAGAGGGAGTGTGGCAGAAGAGCAGCAGAGCAGGACCCAAGATCTACCTCTGTCCTACCTATAGGTGCACTCACCTGCGCACATGTGTACACCCTCCACACAGACATGCACAAAACAGTAGCAACAGCTTAAAGGTGACGTATTAGAACACTAGCTCTCTCCTTACCCATGGTTTCACTTTCTGCTGCTTCAGTTACCTAGTCAACTACAGTCTACAAATAGTAAATGGAAAATTCCAGAAATAAAGGATTCCTAAAATTTAAACTGTATGCCATTCTAAGTAGTGTAATCATTGTACAACATCCATCCAGAACATGATTCTTCCCTTTGATGCTACCCAACCCTTGATCACCTTGGCAACTATCTCAGGGACCATTAGTACCCAAACTGTTTATGTTTAAGTAGCTATTATTTTATTTAGTAATGCCCCAAAAGTTCAAAGGGTGATGTTGGCAATTTAGATATGTGAAGCTGTAAAGTTCTTCCTTTGAAGTGAAAAGGTGAAAGTACAAGCCACTATGATAAAAGCCTGTAATCCCAGAATGTGGAGGCAGAAGCAGGCAGATCTGTGAGAGGCAGGCTAGCCTGGTCTACATAGCAATTTGCACGGCAGCTAGGGCTACAGAGAGCCCCTGTAACAAAGAGTTAAAAAAAAAAATGCGGTAAGACAATAAAACTTTGAAAGACAAACCACAATCCTATGACCTTTATAACATATGCAACAACTGTAACTGATTCCATTATTTTATTATTGTCAATGTTTGTTAATGTCTTGAGTTAATCTCTTATAAATTAATCTCAAAATAATCTCTAGGGGCTGGAGATGTCTTAGCAGTTAAGTGCACTGACTGCTCTTGCAGAGGACCAGGGTTAGATTCCCAGCACCCACATGGCGGCTAAGAATCGTCTTTAAGCCGAGTGTGGTGGTGCACACCCTTAATCCCAGCACTCAGGAGGCAGAGAGAGGGCAGATCTCTGTGAGTTCAAGGCCAGCCTGGTCTACAGAGTGAGTTCCAGGACAGCTGGGGCTACAGGGAGACCCTGTCTCAAAAAACAAAAAAAAAAAGGTAAACTCCGTAAGTAACTTTATCTCAGATACATATGTATAGGAAAAAAATAATATATGTGCAGGAAGATATTGTGCAGTCAGATATTACCTGTAGTTTCAGACATCCAGGAATATATATATATACATATATACATATATGTATATATATATATTCCTCAAGATAAGTAGGAAGCTACTCTACATAAGCTATTACCAACACCTGAATCCAGCACTTAACAGAGTAAAATACTAGTAAAGCACACAAACTCCTAGCACTGATACTAACTTAATAACCTTTAACTTCTCTGTGCTTATTGTAAGCAAAAGTGAAATGGGAGAAGGGCAGATTTTACTCCTAAGGCTGCTGGAAGAATTCAAAACACAACTATAATTTAGTGTGTGCAGAATATATAGTTTTCTAAGCACTGCTAGTATGAACAATCAATATCATTATACTGTCAATGTCAGAAAATGTAAATGGCAGCACTCAACAACTTATAGATCCTCCCCACCCTACAAAATGGGCTGTGTTCTACTGTTGCCACTGTATGTCAGAGAGACTAAGGTAAAGAAAAAACGAAACAGCAAAGCGTAAATGCACCAAAAGAAGTGTACTCACAGCTCAGAAGGCAACAGTGACTATGAAGAAATCATATACCCATTTCAAAAATATTCCTAGTTTGTTTCCTCCTTTCATAGCCATCCAGAGACCTGCAGAGACAGGATGCATACAAACATCTTTAAGAATGGAATCCATGCTGGGAAAGTGCTCTAACACTAAGCTAAGCTGTCAGCCCACACTCATTTCATGAAGCTCTACCATGTTTACCACCTTACAGTTATCTTCACGTCTGCCATTAACTGCTAGACACTGAATTAATTTTAAAAAGAAAAGATCATAACCATCACAACCAATTGAAGAAAATACACATGAATAACTGAAAACTATTAAAATATCAATAAGCATAAATTAATCTGCTATTAAAATGGCAAAGTTCACCAGCCATGATGGTCCACACCTTTAATTTCAGCACTAGGGAGGCAGAGCCAGGTGGATTTTTGTGACTTCAAAGCCAGCCTGGTCTTATTAGTGTGTTCCAGGCCAGCTGGGGCTACAGGGAGACCTGGTCTCAAAAAAGACCAAAAATTAATTAATTGATTAATTAATTAAAGTCGGGGGTTGATGCCGGGTATGGTGGCACACGCCTTTAATCCCAGCACAGAGCTCCAGTTCCAAGAGTTCTGACACCCTCTTCTGACCTCCTCAGGTACTACACAATATGGGTGCACTTACGCAGGCAATACAGTCATCAAATAAAAAATAAAAATGAAATATTTAAAATCCACACACAAGTCAAGGAGAAATTACTCAGATGGGGAAAATACAGAAACCAAGAATAGCTTCTAGACAGACATCAAAACAAACAGGATGGGAATGTGGGCAAAGAAAGGTGTGCTGGAGAATGTTAGTGTCGACTTCACACACCGGGGCTGAGGGAGCCTCAATTGGGGAATTTCCTCCATTGGACTGACCTGTGGCCATGTCTATGGGGGGTATTTTCTTGATTGTTGAATGATGTGGGCCCACTGTGGGCTGTGCCAGCCCTAGGCAGGTTATTATATGGTGTACTGTGTAATAAAGCAGGTTGAGGGGGCTGGAGAGACGGCCTAGCGGTTAAAGAGCGCCTACTGCTCTTGCAGAGGACCCAGGTTCGATTCCCAGCACCCACATGACAGCTGCGAACCATCTTTAACTCCAGTTCCAGGGGAATCCGACACCCTCTTCTGACCTCCGAGGCACTGCGCAACACAGGTGCATAAACCTACATGCAGACAGTACATTCATACACATAAGAATAAATAAATAAATTTAATTTAAAAAAATATTTTGAAAAAAAAAAAGAAAGCAAAGCCTGGTGTGGTGGCGCACGCCTTTAATCCTAGCACTCGAGAGGCAGAGGCAGGCGGATCTTTGTGAGTTCAAGGCTAGCCTGGTCTACAGAGCGAGTTCCAGGACAGCTGAGGCTACAGGGAGACCCTGTCTCAAAAAGACCAAAAAAGAAAAAGAAAAGGAAGAAAGCAGGTTGAGCATGGCCCAGGGAAGCAAGCTAGTAAGCAGCTCCTCCATGGCTCTGTGCTTCAGCTCCTGCCTCCAAGTTTGCCCTGAGTTCCTACTTGGCTCCCTACAGGTGATGAACTGTGACCGGGAGATTAAGACTTTCCTCTCCCAAGTTTGGTGTTGGTTCAGTTTTTTTGTCACAGCACTGAAAGACACAACTAGAACAAGAGGAAAACACAGTCAAAGACTAAGGCCCCCCCAACCAGACCCCTACCAGCAGATAAAACACAGGCACCAATTCCATTTGCACAGCAGGATACACAGAAGGCTCAGAACCACAGCACTGAATGCAAGGTGATTTGTGGGGAAAGAGGAAACAAAGGGGATGAGGATGTGCTTAAGTCTGCCAAGAGCCTCAACATGGTGTCTCAGTGTGGCTGCTTCTCCTCAACTGGAGAGAAGCCTAGAGAGCCATTCTCTGGAAAAAGCAAAGCACTTCTGACCAACTGTACCCCAGAGAGTAGACTATACCACTGAAACTCCAACTCCCACCACATAATCACACACTCAGTTCCCAGAACTCCAGCCCTGAGATCCTATACTATATAACAAACAAATTCTAGAATTTCACCGGCCTAATAAGGAAGACTAAAGGTATGATACCAACATGGGATTCCCCACCAAATGTACTGTCCAAAATATCCTATTGCAAAACTACAAGACCCACCACCCACATGTTTAAAGCTTCCAAAGAATTTCTGAATTCATCCCAAGGAAATACTACCATATGAGAACCACCGTCTGTAAAAAAAAAACACAAATAAAAAAAATCTAGGACGAGACCGTGGGCGCGCATGCCTTTAATCCTAGCACTTGGGAGGCAGAGGCAGCGGTTCTTTGTGAGTTCAAGGCCAGGCTGAGTCTACGTATTTTCCAGACATCTGGGTTACAGGGAGACCCTGTCTCGAAAAAAGACACACACACGAACGACGCACAACAGGTGAAGCAACAATAGAGTTTAAATGACTACAGGCACACATCAACAGGAGGTAATATGCAATGAATGAGTAAAGTTCTAATACAACTGGCCTTCACTGAGTTAGGGAGGCAGACTAGCGGCTAGAATAACCCCTACAACAGGAAAAGACTACAAACTACCAAGAACAGAGGGAAAATGGTTATAATATTTCAAACAAAAGGCAAGGAAGCCGCAGAAAGCTCAAGAACAAGGAGACAGGGTCACCAATAGAGTGCTCAGACTGACAGCATCAAGGCAAAGCAAGTATGAACATGACACTGTGATCAGAAATTACATGAAATGAAAGACAGAACTCTAGTCTGCCATCAGCCTTCGGTGCGAGGCTGGGAGGGTGACCCACTCAAGAAGGTCCAGAATACTCTCTCTGGTCTGTAAGAACTGAGTGCTCTGTGGTGCCTTTTCTTCCCATCAAACATGTTCATCTAAGTATTGTTGTTCTCTTAGAATACCAAATTTAGCTGGGTGGCGTCGTGGCTGGAGCACACCTTTAATCCCAGCACTCAGGAGGCAGATCTCTTTGAGTTCAAGGCCAGCCTGATCTACATAGTGAGTTCCGAGACAGCTGGGGCTACAGGGAGACCCTGTCTCAAAAAGACAAAAAATAACACACAGACAAAAAAAAAAAAAACCTTCAAATTTAACCCTCTAGCCCTGAGCTCTTGTGGAACACACAGGTCTAACTGTATGCTGGATCCTTCCACCAGATATTCCCACAGCTAGACAGCTAGAGGTCAGTTCATTTATATCATGGCCACGCCCTAGTTGCTGGGTTCTGAGAAAAGCATGATCTCTGTTACCACAGTGGAACTCTCCTGTGGAGCACAGCAGCGACCCCAAATAGCCTATCAAAAGGAGCTTCTCCTCAGCCAACTCCATCCCAGTGGCCCATTCTTAGTATTCACTCCTCAAAAGAATTCTCAAGGAACTATTCCTACTACACATTCAAGAGGTTCAGATTTCCAAGGGTTATCTAATTTTCCAAAGTCTTATATGAGGAGTGAATCTGGCCAGGGTCAAATCAAATTCAGCTGCAACTAAGCCTTTAGCCACAAGTCACCCCATCTAGATCTTGTCCTTGGCTCTTCCACCTCACTGACTTGTCACATTCAAGACCTCACTAAAAATTCTTCAAGTCCCCCTTCCCAATCCCGCTGCCACAGACAGTTCGAGTCACACTGTCCAAACTCCAAATGCTCTCCTTTTCTTTTTACTGTGCCTCTTTCAATTCGACTTCCACTCCAAAGTAGTAAGTAAATGGCTATATTGGCTTTGAAACTCTACATTTTGACAACTGCTATTTTCTGTATTTGGTACTCTAAGCACAGTTTAGCGGTAACAGCACTCCATCTAGCAGTAAATACTAAGCCTACTGCCTGCTTGCTACTGTAGCAAGGGACAACTCAAAGCATGTTCCAAGTGTTTCTTATCCATCCATATATTTAATACATACCAATGCATTTTAACTATGAAACTGATGAAAATACCAGCATGAACTAGTTCAAACCAAGCCCAAAGTAGGTATTCCAAAAACTATATAATTAAAATGCTTATTTTACTCCAGATGGATAAAGAAAAATTAAAACTTGGCTTATTACACAATGAGATACATTTTCAACTCTCCAAAGACGATCTGTAAAGTGGATATTCCCAACCCTTTTTGCATGAATGGCTGTATTTTAAGGTAAGTACAAGCAGATGCTTGGGCCCCTCAAAGCTCTTCCCTTTCTAAGCTAGCTATGCTTTGTTAGCAGAGTACTTCCTTCACCCCAAGCTTCTCATTTCAATGAAGACTCCAATGGAGACAGCCTTCCACCACCACTTCTCCATATTCCTGATACCCAGCCCAACAACCCTCATATCAGCAAGACGGAGAAATCGGAGATACAGATATTGGCTTGTCGGCACTCTAAAAGCACACTGCCATTCTGGTTTCCAAATTAAACACCTAGGGCTGGAGAGACCGCTCAGTGGTTAAGAACACCACCTGCTCTAGCAGAGAACCCGGGTTCAATTCCCAGCACCCACATGGTAGCTAACAACCATCTGGCGTGATGGCACACAACTTTAATCCTACCACTCGGGAGGCAGAGGCAGGAGGATCTCTGTGAGTTCAAGGTCAGCCTAGTCTACAGAGTGAGTTCCAGGCCTGCTGGGGCTATAGGGAGACCCTGTCTCAAAAAATTACCCACCTAACGTTTCTGGGGTTTTTTTTTTTTTTGGTTTGGTTTGGTTTTAAAAAGTTAAGGATCTAGGGCTGGAGAGATAGCCTAGCAGTTAAGAGCACCGACTGCTCTTGCAGAGGACCTGGGTTCGATCCCCAGCACCCACATGGCGGCTAAGAACCGCCTGTAACTCCAATTCCAGGAGAACTCCAGTTCCAGGGGAATCCGACACCCTCTTCTGACCTCCATGGCACTGCAGATGACACGGGTGCACAAACCTACATGCAGACAGTACATTCATACACATACAAAAATAAATAAAAATTTTTTAAAAAGTTAAGGATCTGGGCTTTACAAAAAATACCTGTGACAGAGAGCTCTTCTTAGAGCCAAACAGCATTCAATATGACATGCTGACAAATTCTAAGGTATTTGGCTGGAATTACACAAGTAGACTGAGCCCTTAAGTTTTCTGCTTGACAGTATGGAGAACCCTTAAAAAGACTCAAACCTAGCCTACCACCTGACCTGAGTGGTATATACCATTCCTGGGCATATACGCACAAGACTCAGTCACCACAGAGATACATGCACATCCATGTTTATTGCAGCTCTCTTCACAATAACAAAGAGCTGGAACCAACCCAAGTGCCCCTCAACCGACGAGTGGATACAGAAAATATGGTACATCTACACAATGGAGTTCTATGCAGCAGCAAAGATGACATCATGAACTTTGCAGGTAAATGGATGGAACTAAAAGATATTATGCCAAGTGAAGTAACACAGTCCCAGAAAAACAAAGAAATGGTATCCCTCATTTGTGGATGCTAGTACCAAATCCCTAGTTGTAAGGCAAACTGAGCAACACTAATGCTATATTTCTTTTTATCTGGAAGCAACTGAACTCTTATAATGTGAATCCCTTAATGGGCTCTAAAATTAACCTGCCACTTATTTTCAGACTTTGTAATTTTGGTATATGGGTGGAGGATATGTATGCATATTTTAGAGTAATATAAAATTAAAAGGGAAAAATGTAAAAAATAAAACTTCTGCTTGATACTAATTGCTAAAGAAGTCCAGAAGACCCAAATTCACCATTTCTTTTTCTTTCTGTCTTCCTTTTTTTTTTTGAGACAGGGTCTCCCTGTAGCCCCAGCTGGCCTGGAATTCACTGTGTAGACCAGGCTGGCCTTGAACTGACAGAGATCCTCCTGCCTCTGCCTCCAGAGTGCTAGGATTAAAGGTGTGTGCCACCATGCCTGGCCAAAATTCACTTTTTTTTTCTTATTTATATTTTATGTGTATGAATGTATTATCTCCCAGGAAGGAAAATTTTCCGCAACACACATACATTTTGGGCTTAAGCATGGTTGATTATAAAATTAGTTCTTGGGGCTGGAGAGATGGCCTAGCGGTTAAGAGTGTCGACTGCTCTTGCAAAGGACCCAGGTTCGACCCCCAGCACCCGCATGGTGGCTGAGAACTGTCTTTAATTCCAGTTCCAGGGGAATCTGACACCATCTCCTGACCTCCGAAGCACTGCATGACATAGGTACATAGGTGCGCAAACCTACATGCAGACAGTACATTCTTGTTTGAGATCTCTCTCAAAAAAAGTGTATTTGCCCCTATGTGGGTGTGATGGTTAGATACACTGCCAGCATGACACAATCGAGAACCACCTGAGAAAAGTTTCAATGAGACGCTGTCTAGATTAGGTTGGCCTGTGCACACTGCAGGGAGTGTCCTGATCACATTGACAAAGGAGACCAAGCACACAGTGGGAGGCACCACTGGATCCTGGGCTGTGTAAACTGAGTGCTGAGATGCATGTGCCCACTTCTCTCTGCTCCTGACTGTGGGTATACTGTGACTAGCTACTCCAACCACCCTGACTTCTATAACCTGGAATTATAAACTAAAATGAGCCCTTTCTCCTAGTTGCTCTGTCACAGCAACAGAAACGAAGCTAGGACAGTGGGCAATCCTCACTGTGGTTGTGGTTTAACAACTGTGTCAAAAGTCTTAAGTTCTGGGGGCTGGAGAGATGGCTCAGCATTTAAGAGCACCGACTGCTCTTGCAGAGGACCCAGGTTCAATTCCCAGCACTCACATGGCGGCTAAGAACCATCTTCAACTCCAGTTCCAGGGGAATCTGATGCCCTTTTCTGACCTTTTCTGACCTCCACAGCATTGCACAACATGGGTGCACCAACCTACATGCAGAAAGTACTCACTCACATAAAAAATAATAAATTTTTTAAAAAAGATAAAAAAAAATCTTAAGTTCCAGCCAACACGAACTGTGACTTAGATCCCAGGGACTAGGGACCTCATGTCCCCTCATTTCTTCTTTCTGTACTGCCTCCACAAGTGGAGGTCTTTCCCTAACAGACCACCACTTCATATGGGGCTCCCTTCCAGGCTTGGTCCACCAGTGTCCTTTGCACATAGATAAGCTGTAACCTACTCTGCAAGAATATAAGTCAGAGGTAACTTTCTGAAACCAGCAAGTATCAAGAGTGTGAGTAGGGTTATGAAAATCACCCGGGCAAACCAAAGGTACTTTATGCTTCATTAATTTCTTAGCCAAAAATATTATAGTACTAGACCATGGAGCCTGCTAAGATGGAAATGCTATGCATTGTTCATCATGTGCCAATGTTGGTACAGGGCTTGGTATTAAGCCACTGACCAAACAAACACACTAAGCCAAGAAAGGAAGGTTCAAACCCATTGAATTGTGAAAACCAGTATTTATAAGAAGACCAAAGTTTTTCCAAGAACTTCCCTTGATTATCAGTGTTACCAAAGACTGGCTAGTGCTGGAAAGCAGTTTTTGCTACAAACCTGGTATTTAGTTTTAAAATTTTTTTTTATTAATTTTATTTATTCCTGTATGTGTATGAATGTACTGTCTGCATGCAAGTCTGTGCACCCATGTCGTGCAATGCCGCAGAGGTCAGAAGAGGGTGTCGGATTCCCCTGGAACTGGAGTTCTCCTGGAATTGGAGTTTCAGACGGTTCTCGGCTGCCATGTGGGTGCTGGGGATCGAACCCCAGTGCTGTGATTAAAGGCATGTGCCAGCCACCACACAAGGCAAGGTGAGGTTTTCTATAAAGAGGTAGAAGGTAAATATTATGTTTATGGAAGAAACAAGGATATAATATTAGTACTTTGTATAACAAGAAAAAAACAAGGGCTGGAGAGATGGCCTGGCGGTTAAGAGCGCCGACCGCTCTTGCGGAGGACCCGGGTTCGATCCCCAGCATCCACATGGCGGCCAAGAACCGTCTGAAACTCCAATTCCAGGGGAACTCCAGTTCCAGGGGAATCAGAGACCCTCTTCTGACCTCCGCGGCATTGCACGACACGGGTGCACAGACTTGCATGCAGACAGTACATTCATGCACATACAGAAATAAGTAAAATTAATTAAAAAAAAAAAGAAAAAAGAAAAAAACAAGTTTCTACAAATTTTCAGTGAAAAAATTCAGGACAAATTAAGTATACTTTTTTTGTGTGTGTCTTTTTGAGACAGGGTCTCCCTTTAGTCCCAGCTGGCCTGAGCTTTGCCCCTTTTGCCTTACCAGCTAAGGCCCATACACCAGGGCAGCTATTTCCTCCACACAGATGAAGTCTGGATCCTTCTCAGGTGACAACTTTATTTAGGAGCCCTGTCACTCCAGTCCGTCCACTGTGCTATATAACAAACCTGCTCCTATCACTCTGGGACCAAAAGTTCCCATCAGAATCAAGCACAAACTGCTCTGATCCTGACAGCAGCTTCTCTATCCAACCCAACTTGTACTCCAGACACAAACCAACATATTCAATCCACAGCCTCCAACCTCTCCCACCTCTAAAGAGTGGAATGTCATTTCAACTTGGGGCTCAATTTGTCTCTGTGTGGTTTCTGGGCTAAGCATTTTTCACATCCAGTGCTTGGGAGGTAGAGATAGGATCATCAGGAGTTCCAGGGCCAGTCTGAGCCACATGGAGTTTGAGCTTAGCCTGAGGTACAGAGTGAGAGCCTGTCACAACAACAACAACAACAACAGCAACAAGAAACCAGTAAGATATAAATACCTTTCCATGGTGCACACCTTTAATCCCAACAGAGGCAGGCAGATCTCTTTGACTTCAAGGCCAGCCTGGTCTACATAGTGAATTCCAGGCCAACTGGGGCTGGAATATTTATTTAAAATAAATAAATAATTTTCCTGTTTGCCCTAGTCTCATTTCTGTTGCTGTAATAACACATCCTGACAAAATGAAACTGAGGGGTTAAAGGGTTTACTCAACTCACTTCCAGGAGACAGTCCAGTCCATCATTGTGGAGAAGTCCAGCAGGAACTCATGCAGCTAGTCACATCCACAGATGAGCAGAGAGTGAATGCATGCATGCTCAGCACTCAGCTTACTTCCTCCACTCTCGCACAGTCCAGTACTCAAACCCTGGGTGGGGCCCTCCCACCTCAATTCAATCAAAATAATCGAGCACAAACCAACCAACCATGCTATACAATCCTGCTGAGACTTTCTTCCTAGGTGACTCTAGATTGTGTCAAGTTGACAATTAAAACTATCACAGTATTAAACAGATCTGCCTCTCTCTACAAACTAAATACCAAGAACCCTTCAATTACTTAATGTCTAACAGAGGGTGAGTGGGATTTAATTCTTGCCCCATTATTTAACTGACAATTTCAAGTTAGTGATACTTGGGGGGGGGCTAAAATGTAAAATACAATGGACACCCCAAACACCACTAGGATATAAAGGCCCTGGAATAACCACAAAATAAACTTTTTTTTGTTTTCTTTTAATGAGTCAGTCCTTGAGAAAGCAACAACAATCAAACAACTTAATTAACAAAATGCCACTGAAAGGAAGGCAGCTTTGGTCACAGCATGACCAGACCATGCCAGTTGAGGGAACTTGTCTTTAAGCTTCAGCTGGAGTAGAAGAGAATCCAAAAGCTGACAGAGCATGTTAACACCTCAGTTGCAGCCAGGAGAAACCACACATTCCCAGGGACAAAAAAGAAAGATCAGAAACTTTTTTTTTTTTTGGTCTTTTTGAGACAGGGTCTCCTTGTAGCCTCAGCTGTCTTGGAACTCACTCTGTAGACCAGGATGGCCTTGAACTCACAAAGATCCACCTGCCTCTGCCTCCCAAGTGCTAGGATTAAAGGCATGCGCCACCACGCCCGGCTAGATCAGAAACTATTAACTTAAAAATAAAATAGAATAATAATCCATTGGCCTGTTCTTCTCATAGCTGAAATATAACATTTTTCTTTTTCTAGGCCTGAGAATACAATCCAAACCCTCTGTGCTGGCTGCCCCCTAGCACTGCAGATTTGGGTTTTTCTGGTGTGTGTGCACTTACATGTATAGAGCCTGAAGTTTGATGTTGGGAGTCCTACTCACTTGTTCCTTTCTCTCCACTTAAGTTTTTTTTTTAGATTTATTTGTTGTTTGTCTATTTAGTGTGTGTGTTTAGACAAGCATGTGTCATAGCTCACATATGGAGGTAAATGAAAACTTTCCTCTGTCAATCCTCTTCTTCCACACATGGGTTCCAAGAATCAAGCTTGGTGGCAAGCCACTTTGCCAGCCCTCCAGCTGATTTATTTTTAGTATATTTATTGTGTGTCTGTGCACACAGGGAGGTCAGAAGACAATTTTCAGAAGCCAGCTCTCTCCTCCTACCATCTGAGCCATGGGGCTTGAACTCAAGTCCTCATACCTTCAGGAACCTGAAAATATCTGAGTCAAAACAAAGATCTTAATTTAAATACAATATGAGCCTATTTAAGATAACATTAGGCCGGGCGTGGTGGCGCACGCCTTTAATCCTAGCACTCGGGAGGCAGAGGCAGGCGGATCTGTGAGTTCAAGGCCAGCCTGGTCTACAGAGTGAGTTCCAGGACAGCTGGGGCTACAGGGAGACCCTGTCTCGAAAAGACCCCCCCAAAAAAAAAAAAAAAAAAAAAAGGTAACATTAATTTCAAAGAACTGCTACTACATACAACACATTTTCTGACTCCAATTTATTTTTAGAAGTCCCAAGATGCACTGAAAAAATTCATGCGTGTGAAATTTGTCAAACACATTTTTAAAAAAACTATGACTGCCGGTGGCATGGTGGACTTGCCTTTACTCCCAGCCGGGGGGTAGAGTAGGTGGATCTCTGTGAGTTCCACGGCCAGCCTTGGTACTAGAGCGAGGCTCAGGAAGCTGGTTACTAAAGGGAGACCCGCCATCAAAAAAATAAAAAAAAAAAAAAAAACCAAACTATTACGACCACCAGCACTTGGGAGGCAGAGGCAGGCAGATTTCTGTGAGTTCGAGGACAGTTGGGGCTACAGGGAGACTATCTAAAAAAAAAAAAAAAAAAGATAAAAGAACTTAGTACAAATTTTAAAATGTCTAAATGCTGCACACATTTATTCTTTATGAACTAAAAATAAAGAATAATCCACATCATACTTAGCCCGTTGAGTAACAAAAGATTCTCTTACAGAAATAAGCAAGAATTAATCATACGGAAGAAGGGTATTAAAATTAAGAACATAGGTCCAAGACATCACAAAGGGAAGAAACTTGGTCAGCCCAGCTAAGTCCAATTCTGGCCTAGGTGAAAGTGAGGAGACTGTCTCCATGAAGGGCTACACAATGAGTGTTTCAGGCTTTGTAGACCATATATGGCCAGCTTCTGACAGGCAGAAGGACACCAGTAAAGCAATGAACTGTGAGCAATCAAGACTTCCTTCCTAGGTATGAAACTTAAATTTCAAATAATTTTCACATGCACAACACACTATTATTATCTTCATTATTGCTTTAGCCATGTAAAAATCTCATAACCATGATTGGCTCAGAGGGAGCTCAGGGGTTGTACAGAACCCAGTGAGGCCAGGTTGCTGCTCTGGACAGTGGACAGCAACCTGGGCACCTGCTGTGTGATCTCTGGGGAGTTCCCTTCCCTCCTTCTTTATCCCATCTTCACAGCAGAGTGCTGTCCATTGCCTAGCTGACCCTCTAGCCATCTTCCCCACAGCTCTTAGCACCTCACTCTTCAAGCTCTATCACTATCTGCTACCACTCATACTTTGGGTTCTTGGTTATGACAAAAACTCTTTGAGGGCAAAATGTGTTTGTCATGTCACCACCATTTAAAACACTTAGGTTGGGTAAATGCCTTACTACCAGAAGGTTAGAGTCCTGACACTGCTCTTCCCACCCCAAATAAGCAGTCATTGATTGACTTTTTTGGTTATCATTTCCCAGCTTTGTGCTATCTTTGTCTGTTTTAAACTTTATATTAATGTGTCTTCATATGACTTTTGTCTCCAGTCAGCCCAGTGATTCTAAGACTCACAGGGTGCTGTTTGTCAATATTTTCACTTACTATGTTCACTATAACCCTACCCAATGTACCTTAGGAACAACTCTATAATCATATTTACTGATGAAAGGAAAAAAGAGGGGTACTTTAGCAATCCTTTAAACAACATAACTTCAAAAGTTAAAACAATCAAGCACAGAGCTATTAAGACACTTAAAGGAAATACTCTTGAGAACCCACACTCACACCTGAGTGTGTGCTCTTTCCCTAATAGCCTCTCTTTTCTATTAATGTCAAGGCTTAAATCTACGTTAAAGCTGTGTCTACTAAAGCCCCAACTCTACTTCATACTGACTCCACTTATATTCTTTTTCTGCAGCACAGTCAAAATAGCAGCTTCACTGGAAGGGAAATCACTTCAAAAACTGCTCAAGCTACTATAGGAGGAGTCTGGGAGGTAGGGGTGTGTGTGTGTGTGTGTGTGTGTGTGTGTGTGTGTGTGCACGCATTTAGGAGGAGTCTGGGAGGTGTGTAGGGGTGTGTGTGTGTGTGTGTGTGTGTGTGTGTGTGTGTGTTTTCCTCTCAGTGGGGGACACAGACACAAACAACCCCTAGCTAAAGTTCCAAGTCTGTTTTAGAGAGAGACCTATTGCTTTGCAAGCCACATTGAATCATTAAGACACCAGGTGGCCAGGGTTCTTATACTAGTAGGACCTTAGAAAAACAGCTGTGCTCCATTCTTTTCCTATCCTTTCTAAAGAAAAGGTGGCATAAATGTCTCCTTTCAATAGGAACCCCAACACCAGCACATATGCTCCCAAAGCAAGTTCCTCTATCATTTCTGGGTATCAACCTAAATCTCTGAAAGAAAAAAAAAAATCCAGCAATACTAAATAGTAAAGTCCAGTAATATCTGAAGACAGAGAGTCCATGGGAAGTGCATTACAACACTCTGGGGTCTTTGAAGGGTGGGAGGGTTTGGCTGACTGGTTTTAAAAGTGTCTCACCAGGCATGGTGGCACACACCTTTAATACCAGCACGGGGGAGGCAGAGGCAGGCAGATCTGTAAGTTCAACGCCAGCCTGGTCTACATAGTGAGTGCCAGGCCAGTGGGGGCTAAAGGGAGATCCTGTCTCAAAAAGACAAAAAAAAAAAGTCTCATGGATCTCAGGCTAACTTCAAATGAATGCAAACATCCCACTCCTTTTCAACTGCAATTTAACAAGCTGAGCAAAGATGCAAGGATGACTGAGCACTTTGAAAACTGGCAAGTTTTTAATGTGAACATTTACTTTCAATAATTGTTAATCTTTTGCAAAGCACCACACCATCATGCAGTATGGCAGACTGTGTACCACCCTCAACAGACTATATTTGGGCCATTTATCTAATAAGGAAATTCAAATGAGAAAAACTAACAGTGAACGCAAGATCACAGGCCCCAAAGATGTGCCCTTTGCCACTGCATTCCACAATGATGATTCCACTTCCAAACTAGGACTCAATCTCTAACTTCTAACACCTTGCTACTCAAAGTGGGGCTCACAGATCCCCAGCACCGGCATCCACTGGGTACCTGCTAAAAATGCAAGTCTGAAGCCAGGCATGGTGGTGCACGCCTTTAATCCTAGCACTCGGGAGGCAGAGGCAGGCGGATCTTTGTGAGTTCAAGGCCAGCCTGGTCTACAGAGCGAATTCCAGGACAGCTGGGACTACAGGGAGACCCTGTCTCGAAAAGACCAAAAAATAATAGTAATAAAATAAAATAAATAAAATAAAACATAAAATAAAATAAAATAATAAAAATGCAAGTCTGAGACGTCTTACAGACAGGCTTTAACGAGAGCCTGAAGTTTAACAAGATCCTCAAGAGATGGGATAGATACCTGTCCACACTACTCTCAGGGTTTATCTAGTTCAAATACATATCCTTGTATAGTTCAACAGAACCTTTTGCCTTCTGCTTCCTGAGGGGAAATCAAGCCAAACAGCCACTCCCTGAGTCACCCTTGAAGACCAGACCAGCCTTTCCCCTGCTGCTATTTTGTCCTTCACCTTTACCTCTTCTTCTCTTCCTGAAGAGCCTAAACCACAGCCCAACTTCTTGACCCCTTCTCCAGTGTAAAGGACAACTAGGCAATGGCCTCTAGAAGTGTCCACTAGTTCCTTGAAATGGGCCAGGAACTGCAGAGTCCACCCAGAGCAGAAGGGACAGGGGGCACAGAATGAGACTGCTTCAGGTGTGCTCTCTGCTCAAACGACTGGAACAGTTTCAAGACTGGTGCTGTGTATGCTACAAAGGGTTCCCAACACCTCCCTAATAAGCTAGTAGTCTGGCAGAGCTAACTTAAGTTTTCCTGACCTGTCAGGCTATTTTCTTACCTCCGTGCTCCTGCTGCCTCTGCATATTGAAAACCTAACTGAACATACTTCAACCAATCTGCACACTGCCACCAACTCTTGGGCCTGCCCATACTTTCTCCTATCTAGACCTCCCCACTCTTCCCTTCCACCAGGCTATTTCTCCTCTGGCCCCTCAAACTGCCTGCTATGACTGTCCTGCCAGTGCACCACAGCTCTGTTCAGTAGTAGGACCACCCAAGGGCAGGGACACAAATCAACACATAACAAATGTTTTCACTGCATATCTGACATCTCTCATGTCTCACCAGCTTCTATAATTTAAAACACATGCACACATATTAAAATAATTAACATTTCATGGTCTGCTACACAGCACACCACAGCTTCAGTCTCCACCTAGGCTTCTAGGCCTCAAGAGTCCTCAAATCATTTGGATCCGTAGCTTACTTTATATCATAAACAAATACTAATTCAAAATGTAGCCAGCAAAATGGTTCAGTGGGTAAAGCACTTGCACAAATCTTACAACCTGAGTTCAATCCCCAGAACTGTGGCAAAAATGCGCACAATAACTTTTCTTAATCAGTTCAAAATAAATCAGACCTAAGTATAAATTCAAATTTCTACAAAGGGTGGAGTGCGTGCAGGGGCTTGAACCAGGAGAACTTTTTTTTTTTTCATTTTATGTGTATGAGTGTACTGTCTGCATGTAAGTAGGTGCACCCGTGTCATGTTGTATCGTGTCGTGCAATGTTGCGGAAGTCAGAAGAGGGCAGGGCGTCGGATTCCCCTGGAACTGGAGTTCAAATGGTCCTTAGCCGCCATGTGGGTGCTGGGAATCGAACCCGGGTCCTCTGCAAGTGCAGTCAGTGTTCTTAACCTCTGAGCCAACTCTCTAGCCCCATTTTGAGACAGGGTCTTTTTTTGTCTTTTTTTTGTATTTCTGAGACAGGATCTCCCTTTAGTCCCAGCTGGCCTGGAGCTCTCTATGTAGACCAGGCTGGCCTTGAACTCACAAGTGATCCGCCTGCCTCTGCCTCCCAAGTGCTAGGATTAAAGGCATGCACCACCACACCCAGCTTGAACCAGGAGAAACTTTGTGAACTAAAATTGCACAATTCTTGAATATGACAGCAAAGACCATCCACATGCCAGGCACAATTCTTGAATATGACAGCAAAGACCATCCATATGCCAGGGATGGAAGCACACACCTGTAATCCCAGCACTCAGGAGGTTTAGATGGGAGGAATCAGAGTTACAGACAAGCCTTGGTAACTCACAGAGACTATCTGCAAATAAATATGAAAGGCTAGGAATATAGGTCAGTGGGGGAGGGGAGGAAGGAAGGAAGGAGGGAAGGAGGGAAGGAGGGAAGGAGGGAAAGAGGGAAGGAGGGAAGGAGGGAAAGAGGGAAGGAGGGAAGGAGGGAGGGAGGAAGGCGAGGGGAAAGGAGGGAGAGGCGAGGGAGGGAGGGAGGGAGGGAGGGGAGGGAGGATGGGAGGAGGGAGGGAGGAGGGCAGGGAGGGAGGGAGGGAGGAGGGAGGAAAAAAACAAAGGACAGGCCTAGATCCCAAGCATGCCTGGGCTGTAGACAGAATTCCAGGCCTACCTGGGCTGCATCTCAAAACAAAGGAAGGAAACTTGAGTTCCTTCTTCAGAGTATGCAGCAAAACCAATTCCAAATGAATTGTAAAGTTAGAGGTAAATCATTTATAAAGTAAAAGATTTGTTTATGAGCTCAGGATAGGGAAAGATAGTTATTTCAAAAGCAGCAACTGTAAAGAAAAGATGAAAAGAACTGGAGAGATGGCTCAGGGGTTAAGAGTACTGGGTGCTTTTGCAGAGGACCAGTTTCAAATCCTAGGACCCACAAGGCAGCTAACAGCCATGGGTAACTCCAGTTCCAAGGGGATCCAATGCTCTCCTGTCCTCTGAGGACACTGCAGGACAGGTGTGCACTTGCATACATGCACACATACACATAAAATAATGAGAAAAAAAAGCTGATAAACTAGATGACCTTATACCTAACTCCAGTTACCAAAAACACCATGAAAATTCGTATTCCAGAATACGAGACAATGACAAAATACAGATCCAACAAAGAACTTATATTCTGAATATAAAAAGGAAGCTACAAATCAATGAAGTAAAAACAAGGACCAATTGAAAAACTACAGGCACATCCCGAGAACAGTGAATCCAAGAGGCTGATAAATGCAAAAACAGCAGGACAAGAGAGAGGGCAGTCAGGAGTAGAGAAGTGGTCAGAGCAGAAGGGAGAGGCCACTGAAGCCATTTTTACATTCACTGAAAAGCTCCCTGGGCCAGGAACTCAGGACAATCAAAGGTCCATGGTCTCTAACTGACCATAAGTAACCTCAACTTTACTGTTTAGAAAGCTGTTCCTTTTCCTGCAGTTTTTTTCCTTGCCGTCTCCTTTCTCTTGCCATCTCATTTCCACTGTTTCAAAGATGATGGGGGAAGAGCAAGCATTCCACATCCCACCCACTGCTTCAATCTGGGATTACAGGACTATTTTATCTGCTTATCTGTTTCCTCTATATTTTAAAATACCCCTTAGAACAACAAAGCCTCTCGTCTTTCTCACTGGCTTCTTACAGACAGTGGTCTTTAGAAACTCTCTCCAACCGGGCGTGGTGGTGCACACCTTTAATCCTAGCACTTGGGAGGCAGAGGCAGAGGCAGGCGGATCTTTGTGGAGAGTTCAAGGCCAGCCTGGTCTACAGAGCAAGTTCCAGGACAGCTGGGGGCTACAGGGAGACCCTGTCTTGAAAAGACCAAAAAAAAAAAAAAAAAAAAAAAGAAACTCTCTCCAGTACTCTCTTACCTGTGTTCCTCTGGTACCAACACACTGACAGCCCAAAAAAACCTCCCCACACCTTTTCCTGACCAACCACTGCAGGTGCCTAAGGAAGCTCTGGGGGACTCCAGGATACTTAAAGGAACCCTGTCACTGAGCTTTCAATATGCCCTGTCCACAGATGCTTTTAATTCTACATAAGGCATACAGAAAAAAGCAAATAATATTCATCTTTGTAGATTCTTTAACTTTTTATTTAACCTTTCGCCTGAAAAAGAAAAGGCAAAAGGTAAGCTCAGTATATCTGCACTATCAGCTCTGGGAAAGCGGAGACAGATGGGAAGGGTGAAAAGGGGAAGGAAGGAGAGGGGAAAAAGGAGAGAAGGAGCAGGAAGGGGGAAAGGGAGGATAAATTAATTAAACTTATATATGAATTCAATGCTAGGCCTAAAATCAATTCACACAAAACTATTTCATTAGTCACCCAAAGACTTGGCAGTCACCCTGACTTTACTAAATGCCAGCCAACTTTTCATCACCAAAATAAAGCCACCAGGGACTTAACTTTGCCCTAAGCAGCAACATGTACATAAGCTCCTTTTTACCAAAAGCCACACATCCAGGGGCCAAACTGCTCTCTCAACACAAAACTGTTCATTTCAATTCCAAATCAAGACCCAAAAGATTTAAGGGGTCTCAGTATCAAGCATACAAAAATCACCAAAAAAAGTAGCTGTGAAGAATTCTCAAGATTCTGAAAAATTCTAAAAAACATCTAAAATTCCTAAATGAAGAGTACTTGTTAAGCATATACACATCTCAAATCCATCTGCATTTTTAATTGCTCTACAGCAATGGTTCATGGTTCACACCCATTAGTGGACATCGGAGCTCCCAAACTGCAACCTCTTGAGCTTAGGGGGACACTACACAGTCTGGTGCAGGTCACAGGTAGCATCTAACATTCCTGGTCAAATTGATGCTCCAGTCCTTTCACCACCTACAGAACAGTGAGAATCCTAGCAAGGCATGGAATATTCTTACCTGTGAGTTTGTTCTGCACAGTAGAACAAGGGAGAGGAGGAACTAAGAAAGAGCAAACTCAAAAATCTCAGGAACAGATTCTGTACACAAATGCTGGTTTCCCTCGCCATGTGGAAACTGTCTCTTGTGACTCCTGCATTGTACTGGAACAAGGCAGTGAAAGACTTTGACAAGGTTGTAGATGCTCTAGTACAGTGAATAACTGGTACTTGGTACTAGGAAGCCTGCTCTTTTTTGTCTTTAGGACATAATGTTAAGTCCTAGTTAAAGCATCCAATGAGTCCAGCCAATTAGCACAGGCTACATGAGAGCTTCTGGTATCATGGGTCCTTTTATTTTCCCATTTTATTTTTTGCAATGCTGGAGATTGAACTCTGGGCCTTCAGCATGGTAGGCAAATGTTCTGCCACTGAGCTATACTCTTACTACGAATTGTGTGTGTGTGTGTGTCTGTGTGTGCGTGCGTGTGTGTGTGTCTTTTTGACACAGGGTCTCCCTACAGCCCCAGCTGGCCTGGAACTCGATCAGTAGACCAGGCTGGCCTTGAACTCACAGAGATCTGCCTGCCTCTGCCTCCTGAGTGCTAGGGTTAAAGGCATACGCTTCCACACCTGGCTTCTTACTATGAATCTTTTAAAGAGGTACTTTATTATTTTTATTTTATGTATATGGATGGATTGCATGCATGTATGTAAGTATACCCACGTGGAGCAATGCCAGAGGCAGAGGTCAGAAGAGGACATTGGATTCCCCTGGAACTGGAGTTGTAGACGGTTATTAGCCACCATGTGGATGCTGGGAATCAAACCCAGGTCCTCTGCAAAAGCAGCTAGTGCTCTTAACCTCTGAGCCATCTCTCTGGCCCCCATGGACCTTTTTAAAGTGCACTCATTCTGTGTCACTTTGAGCAACTGCTAGCTTCTAATAAGTAAAGTCCTAATATAGCTAAGCTCAATTTCGACAAAACCAATTTCTATTAAAAAAAATTTCAAAACTGTAAAATTATATTGTAGGGGTTTTTTGGGGGTTTTGATTTTTTCTGAATCTCCAATTTTCCAGTAATTACTACACCTGGGTTCTTCATCCACTCATTCAACAGCACTGTGTGACAGAAACTGGGAGTCCAGCAGTTCGTGAAACAAAGCTTCTGTCCTCATGCAAGACATGCAGTCCCAGGGCTACAAAGATGCCTCAGCAGTTAAAAGCACTGGCTATTCTTGCAGAAGACCCAGGTTCGAATCCAGCACCCACATGTTGGCTAAAAACTCCAGTTCCAGGGGATCTGACACCTTCTTCTGACCTTCCTGGGCATTGCTGACACGGATGCACTTATACACACACAGGCAATACTGTCATGCACATAAAATAAAAATAGTAAAATATGGGGGCTGGAGAGATGGCCTAGCGGTTAAGAGCGCCGACCGCTCTTACAGAGGACCCGGGTTCGATCCCCTGCACCCACATGGCGGCCGAGAACCGTCTGAAACTCCAATTCCAGGAGAACTCCAGTTCCAGGGGAATCCGACACCCTCTTCTGACCTCCGCGGCATTGCACGACACAGGTGCACAAACTTGCATGCAGACAGTGCATTCATACACATACAGAAATAAATAAAATTTAAAAAAAAAATAGTAAAATTTTTTTTAATTTTTTTAATTTTTATTTATTTTTGTATGTGTATGAATGTACCATCTCACCTGTGTTGTGCAATGCCGTGGCGGTCAGAATTTTTTAAGAAAAGATATGCAGTCCCCTAAAAATACACAATAAATAAAACTGCTGGGGTCTTTCATCATTGGTCCAACAGAGATAAGCGTATGGCCCTTTCATCAAGAGAAAAGTAGACAGTAGCACCTACTATCTCCGCAGAGTCAAACCTATGCAGTGGTAGGAATTTTAACAAAGAATGTGTGGCAGCAAGAAGACCTCAGGCACAGAAAACTCACAAACAGGACTTTTGGGATCCTTCAAAGGCTTGGTTTCAGTTCACTGGCCCCAAATAAGAGTAGAGAGTCAGTCTTAAGAGCAGGATGGGGGCTGGAGAGATGGCCTAGCGGTTAAGAGCGCTGACCGCTCTTACAGAGGACCCGGGTTCGATCCCCAGCACCCACATGGGGGCGGAAAACAGTCTGAAACTCCAATTCCAGGAGAACTCCAGTTCCAGGGGAATCCGACACCCTCTTCTGACCTCCGCGGCATTGCACGACACGGGTGCACAAACTTGCATGCAGACAGTACATTCATACACATACAGAAATAAATAAAATTAATAAAAAAAAACATTAAAAAAAAGAGCAGGATGGAAAATTCTACGTTGATGAAAATGAATACATTTACTTCAGAAAACTTTACAAGGAAGCAATGTGTTAGAAATTATAAGAGGTGGGCTGGAGAGATGACCTAGCGGTTAAGGGCGCCGACCGCTCTTGCAGGGGACCCGGGTTCGATCCCCAGCACCCACATGGCGGCTGAGAACCGTCTGAAACTCCAATTCCAGGAGAACTCCAGCTCCAGGGGAATCCGACACCCACTTCAGACCTCCGCGGCGTTGCATGACACGGGTGCACAGACTTGCATGCAGACAGTACATTCGTACACATACAGAAATAAATAAAAATTGGGGCTGGAGGGATGGCCTAGCGGTTAAGAGCGCTGACCGCTCTTGCAGAGGACCGGGGTTCCATCCCCAGCACCCACATGGCGGCCGAAAACCGTCTGAAACTCCAATTTCAGGAGAACTCCAGTTCCAGGGGAATCCGACACCCTCTTCCGACCTCCGCGGCATTGCACGACACGGGTGCACAAGCTTGCATGCAGACAGTACATTCATACACATACAGAAATAAATAAAAAATTAATAAAAAAATTTTTAAAAAAAAGAAATAAATAAAAATTAATAAAAAAATAAAAAAAAAAGAAATTATAAGAGGTTACTACAAGGGGTTCCTGCCTATCCAAGAACATCTAATTTGTCCCCACTTCCCATAAACCTTACTCCTCTTCAAATGCTGACCCAAGAAAAATCATTCAAAAACAGCCCTGATAATATGTCAGTTACTGAACCAAGTAAGATGTACCTACCAATCACCCATCTGCACATTAGTATTTGTATTTAATTCTGAATTGATTCAAAATAATCAAAATCATAATACAGTCAAAACACTGCCTACACTATGTAGGTCAGATCAGAAGTTCAAGTCCTGAAAATGTCAAGAGAAAACAACTACCTATGTTTCACAGCTTCAGTCATTCATACTGGTGTCCCACGTACTTCTGGCTTAGGACTGGGTTCAGCTGGGAAGGAAGACTCCACTGCCCTCCTTCCTCCCCAAGCCCTGGGTGGCCAGAGCTCCCCTCCTGCTAACTCTAACCTCCAGGTCTTCTTTGAATTCTGAGGATGGGAACAGCACCTGCAGCTCAATAGTTCTCGTGGGAACAGGAGAGCAAAGTCCAACCCTTACTCTGGGCAGGAAGGACAGCAAATGTAACTGTGGCCCCTCCCAGATTTCACTGATCCACAAATACAGTGGCATCCACTGCAAAGCTGTCGCACACACAACATCCTATCATAAGATCATATCGAAATTACAATACTAGACATCTAGCAAGTGGCAATGTACAACACTGAAACTCTGGGTGATGCTACCAGTGTCTATTCCCTAGGCTTCCAGCTGCAGGCTACAGAACAGTCCATTCAGACAGAATCTGCATTTCCCATTCAGTCTAAAGCCACTTCAACAGTGTGTAAGAAGATTAGACTACAACACCATCAGCTAAAAACTCCACTTCAAATGAAAGCTAACTTCTATGAACTGTATCTCCATCCTGGAACCTAGTAAAAGTAAATTAAAGCTGGGCGTGGTGGCGCACACCTTTAATCCTAGCACTTGGGAGGCAGAGGCAGGCGGATCTTTGTGAGTTCAAGGCCAGCCTGGTCTACAGAGTCCAGGACAGCTGGGGCTACAGGGAGACCCTGTCTCGAAAAGACCAAAAAAAAAAAAGGAAATTAAAAGCAATTGTTAAAGATTATGAGCTTTTTTTTTTTTTTTAAGATTATGAGCTTTATAATCAGAAACACATTTAAGGATTTCTGAATATGATCCGGCATAATTCCTAGAAATGAGTACCAGGAACAGGGAATGTCTAAATTTCATTTCTTCTACACTAGGCTGCCTTTCAGTAGTCATGAAATAAACTTTTGCCAAGAATAAAGGCAAAAAGGTTCAGATACCCACTACCAATACAGTTCAGAGGCTGAGGTCAAACTTACCTCAATGCAGTCTGGTGAGACCAGAGAGCCTCAGAGGACTAGGAGTAGCAGGCCTTCCCTCCTCTTTCCACTCCAGCCTCAGGACTAAGGACCAGAAGACCTGAATGATGGCTGCACTCAGCAACTCCTGCAGTATATCACTACTACCAGAGATTAGGCCACTTACTTTACCCAAGAATTAAAACTTTTGGATTTCAAATAATTACAAAAACATCAGTAAAAGTCCTCAAAGATTCCTACAACAATTTATTGCTGGTTATTTAAGGAATCTTAATAGAGAGTAATGATAATATACTCAAAATTCTACACTCCAGCCAGATGCGGTGGTGCACATCTTCAATCCCAGCACTTGGGAGGCCGAGGCAGGCAGATCTCTGTGAGTTCAAGGCCAGCTGGGGCTACAGGGAGACCGTGTTTCAAAAAGACCCCTCCCCCGAAAAAATTCCAGACTCCAATATTTAAAGCAAAGTCCACAGGAACCAAAAATTTTCTCTATTTTGTTTGCAGTGCTAGGGGTTCAAATCAGGGCTTCAACCACACATGTTCTACCACTGAACCACATCCTCAGATGTCTCCAGGAAAAAAAACAAAATCACTTCAAATATTAATATGGCAAAAAAAATCACCTCAAATATTAATATGGCAAAAAAACAAAATCACCTCAAATATTAATATGGCGAAACTTTTAAAATGTGGGCCAGTGAGATGGCTCAGCAGGCAAAGGTGCTGACCACACAAGCCTGACAACACAAGCCCAAGCTCCAGAACCCACGAAACAATGGAAGGGAAGATAGGACTCCACAACATTCCTCTGACCTCTACACTTGCACATTACACAGGCCTGCCTACACACAAACATCAAACAAACACAATTAGTAAGTAAAAACTTGAGGTTGGAAAGATGGCTCCGAAATTAAGAGCACTGGCTGCTCATGCAGAGGACCCAGGCTCAGTTCACAAAGCAGCTAACAACTGTCTGAAACTCCAGTTCCAGGGGGATCTGATGCCCTTCTGACTTCCGAAAGCACTGTACAACACAGGTGCACTTGCATGCATCCATGTATGCATAAAATAAAAAATAACATACATAAAATAAAATAAAAATAACTTTAAAAAACAAAAACCTTTTTTAAACTTTTTTTGGGGGGGAGGTCTTTTCAAGACAGGGTCTCCCTGAAGCCCCAGCTGTCCTGGAATTTGCTCTGTAGACCAGGCTGGCCTTGAACTCACAAAGATCCACCTGCCTCTGTCTCCCAAGTGCTAGGATTAAAGGCGTGCGCCACCACGCCCTGCTCTAAACTTTTAATGTTACTGAAATTTAAAACAAGAAGTGATCTTGGTAAAAATTCCTCTGAACTGAAAATGTCTAATTCAAAACTAAAGACTTACATACTATATTAACATTTGGAATCAAATATTTTTAACTCTATTTTAATTTCCCTAAATTAAGACACCATAAAATACAGGGGGAAGAAATTTTCTGCTAAAATTTCTGTTAACAAAGATCCTGCCCCTCTAGCTCAAATTATCCCAAGAAAGGTTATTTCAAAATTAGTTTTCCTACATTAGACAGTGTAATATAAAATCCTTTCTTCTATAGGATCAATAATTTTAAAAGCAGCTCGCTTTAACAATAGTTATTTTTTTATTGGCAGTGCTGGGAATCGAACCCAGAGCATTTCACAGTAAACACCTTACTAATAAGCTAACTCCCCAGCCCACAATTGTCTCATTTTGATGATTTCTCCAACTTCCTAGTGAGAAGTTATCTAACCAGCTCAAGAACTCAGTTTTGAGGGCTGATGGATTATGCAATTCCCAGTCACAGGCTTGGAGCTCTAAACTACTTCAATGACTCCTTGCTGCTGCCTAACTTCCGTTTCTCCCACTCCACTGTGGCAGCCCTGGAACTTCATTCCTAACACCTTCAGCAGTAGTGGGCTGCCCAGTCAGTCCAAGCAACCATAGGAAGCATGCCCCAGTATCCCTTGCCCCAAGCTAAGGGCTCTGAACCCCAGAGAACTTGAGGTGTCATCTTTGTGTGACATGTGCTGCACTGAAAGCTGTGCCTTGTGGGTTCCTCCCAAACACAAGCCATCTCTCTACCTGTAGATAGAGAATAAATGAGATTCTATGACAATGACCTGGAAAAAATCTTTCAAGGAAAATGTACTATTGATCCAGATGTTTTGTTTCTGCAGCGTTTTAGTAAGCTAAGGTGAGCAAACGGAATGATCAGACTCAGCTAGCTTTTCCTCTACCTGGGATAGCCACAAATGGAAAACAATTACACTCATCAAGATACCAGAACACGACACAACATCCTTAAAATGTTTCCTATTTGAGCTGGGGGTGTGGCTCAGTGACCCAGCTCTTGCCATTTGGAAGCCCAGAGTTCCATCCCCACAAAATGCTTCCTTTTTAAATATCACAGTAACATTCAACATAATAGTACCACTGGGTGAAAATATTATTGTGTACTGCAACAAAATTTTATATTATCTTTTAATGACGGCATCCACCTACTTTGTCTCAGATTTTCCTGTGTTGTTTTTTTCAAAGATGGGACCAATGCTCAGAGTGCTCACCTGTCTCCCAAAAAGACAACTTTTCTCATTACTTGCTATACACACACATGCACACACAACCAGTGAGGCTCTGGTACTTCACTTCAGATATAATGGCCTGCTGTCATTATTTAACCAAGATTCTCAGTAGAAACACCAACGCCGGTCAAGTCTTAAATTCAAATTCCCAAACTCTCACAACTGCCCTCAGCTTGAACGTATTTGTAATCCGTTCCCGTAATTACTACAATATTACTATTATCTTAGTCTCACTGCCAAAAACCCAGCTGCAGACTAACTATGCAAGAATGAGACACTGTTGAAATGTCTTTCTTTAAAAAAAAGAAAACTTTCTCCTCAGCGCTTGTCTCTAGAGAAGCTCAAACCGAACCTACCCAGTGCGCGTCCGCAGACACTCTCCCCAGCGCGGGGTGCCACAAAAGGAGGCGCGCGGACCCCCGCCCCGGCAGCGGAGTGGGGTGGGGGCAGCGAGAGGAAACTTGGGAGCACAATGACTCCCAGCTCCACCGGCTCCGGCGCCGCCGCCCTCGCCCCCTTTTGTTTTTCGGATTTCGGTGCCCCCGCGTCCGGGATGGGGCCGGGAAGAGAACACGGAAAGGAACCGGAGATAAGATTGGGGATGGAGCTGGGAGGGGAACTGGGATAGAGCTAGAGCCGGGGTCGGGATCGGGGCCGGGACCGGAGCCGGGGTGGAAACCCGGGTCGGAGCCGGGATGGAGCCGGGACGAAAGCCCGGACGGAGCCCGGGATGAAGCCAGGGATGGGGCCCGGATGAAGCCAGGAAGGGGCCGGGACGGGAGCCGGGATGGAGCCAGGAAGGAAGGAAGGCCGACTCCGCGCCGGGCCTCCGGGTAGCCGCGACCCGCCCGGCCTCACGGGCCTTCCACGGCCTCGGCCTCCCCAGTGCGCGGAGCCCCGGCCTCCGCTCTCCTCTAGGCGGCCGGGAAGCCAGGAGGCAGAGTCGTCGCCCGCCGCCCTCAGCCCCGCCGCGGCCTGCACCCCGCACTCACCCGGACGGCGCTGGGCGCGCGAGGCTGAGGCGGGCGGACGGCAGACAGCGGACAGCGGGGCGGCGCCGGCGGCCGCGCTCCCGGCTCCTCCCACGCGCACGCCCGGCGCACGGTGGTCTGGCCGGAGGCGGCGGGCTCGCGCCCTCAGGCCGTGCTGAGTCGGCGCGGGCCGACGCATGCGCCACAGATGAGCGCACCCTTCGGGAACGCGGGGGGGGGCGGGGATGATCTGCGCGTGCGCCACAGGACCCGCGCATGCGCAGCCTCGACTGCTGCGACTCTAGCTTGTCCCAGGCTTAGGCGGGCGTGGTGAGAGGTTGGTGGGCTGCTCTGCTTTTGCACCCTGGGTTCCGCTCTATCCCGGTGACACCTTGGGCTGCCCCCGCGCTGGAATGCCGCCTCTGCAGGCCTTCTTGCAGATGAGGAAACAGGCGCAGGGAACACTTTGGTGGCATCCTAACTAATGCTGTGCAGTGCCAAGGTGGGCTGAAAGGCTGTTTAGGGGTGGGGCCGACCTGGGGCACCTCCACCTCGGCACCCTTTCTCTTGTCCCCCTCGGGTCTCCCGGATGGTAACTGGCTGGAGAGGAGGGCGGGACTTAGGGCTTGTCAAGGGCTTCTGAGAACCGAGCGTGTTTCAGCCGGAAGCTGATGGGTTGCAAGGAAACTTGGGTTGGGGGAGACCTGGCCTAGTTGCCAGGGCTTTTCTTCTTTGCAGCAGGAGCCCTGGGGAGAGTCTTAAAGTCTTAAGCAGGAAGTGATAACTGATTTGTGTTCCCTGAAAAAAAAAAAATCACTGGCCTCCTTGTGGTTAGGAAGTGAAACCAGAAGCTGGCAACTTTCATTTTTAATGGTGTCATTTTTTGATCTTCACCACAATCCCGTGGGGGCGTGACAGGCACATAGTGCTCTTGAAAGGTGAACTCTGAACTACCAAGCATTACATTCCTGGGAGCTGTAATTTACTCGTAACTGAACCAGGTATAGTCAAACCCTTTTGGTTAGCAAGATTTTGCCATATTTTAAATGCTGCTTTTTTATTGTTTTTTAATAAAGTATGGTAAGGCTCGGTTTGGGAGGTGGTTATTTAAGAGGTTTTGTTTTGTTTATTATAGGTCTTGTAGCTCCGGGCCCAGCTTGCTATGTGGGCTGTGACCTTGAAGTCCTGATTTTCCTGTCTTCACTTTCTGAGGACTGGGATTACACATCCGACTGCACTTAAAATTATAAGGGAGTGTGTATCTGCATCAACTCAGGCCCTTTACTTCCCTAATGTCACCTGACCACTTTGTATGGAATAGGACCCGCCCACTGGCCTGCCACCCCCTCTCAGGTGCTTTCCAGCCGCTTACTCTGTTCTGTTGTTTCCAGAGCCCCTGTTCCTGCCAGCCCCACACTGTCGGTGTCTCCACTGAACTGTTACATTCATGAACAGTCCAGTGGAGACTGTTCACTAGCCCCTCCCTGACACATAATATTTGTTCAATGAGTGAATGAATCTTTGCCAAATGTGAAATGAGAGGTTATCATTAAAGTATCAGAAGAGTATGGGGGAAAGGGGAAGTTAGCAAATTAAAAAGGGCCACCAGTTTTTTGACAGGCCTGGCGCAACAAGAGGTTACCCGCCTCTTCTGTCTGGACCTGACAGAATGCAGTAACTACGAATGGAGCGCCAGTTTCCAAAGGCTCAGAGCTTTCCTCCTCTCGCTGCCGAAGGAGCCCCAGCTAGCCTTCCAAACAAGCCGCGGCACCCTGACAAGCCAGTCACCAGGCTTGTGAGTGAGACAATGCTAAGCCACCCAGATCCAGCTAGATGGCCAACCAGTTGCAGCCACTTGAGGCCTGCAGAGACCAGTGAAGTACTGCCCAGCCAATCCAATCCAAACCTATTGTTGGCAGATAGAATACATACTATTTTAAGCCTCTAGGCTCTGGGGTACTTTTGTTATGCAGCAATAATTAGCTGATACATCATCCCTCTTCCTGGATTTGGCCATGACATATCTGAAATGCACGTTCTTGGAAGGGCAGATTTGATTATTATTGTGGTTTTTTGGGTTTGGTTTGGTTTGGTTTGGTTTTTTTGGTCTTTTTGAGACAGGGTCTCACTATGTAGCCCTGGCTAGCCTGGAACTCTTGTGTAAACCAGGCTGGCCTCAAACTCAGAGATCTGCCTGCCTCTTCCTCCTGAATGTACACCTTTAATAAATTTAAAAAAAGGAAAAGGTGGTACAAATGAGACAGGCAAACATTCCAGTGAAGGAGAGAGCAGCTGAGGTAACAGGAGGCTCTGTGGCCTTGTTTCACAGCTGCTTGGGGCACCTAAGACCTCAGGTGGAGGAATCAGGTGACTATCAGACCCAGGCTGAAGTTCAGCTAGTCACCAACTGTTGGGCCCTGGGCATGTGACAGAACTTCATCTGTAAAGTGGAACTTATGCAGGAGCTACATAAAATCAGGTTGCTGTGGAGAAGCAAAGAGCAATCATAACACAGGTCTTGGCTTGTGTGTGTGATGACAGATGGCTTAACTGTGTGGTTTACTAATCCAGATGAGGGTAAAGGGAACAAAGTACCACCGAGCAGGTGGTGTGTGTCAGGAAGACGGTCTCTATAGACGCTGCTACAGGCAACCTCCCCCTGCCAGGGAACACCTCCTTCCTATCATCACCCCCATTTCACAGGTGGATCAAAAGAGTCAAGCGCAAGCCACAAGGCTGGAATTCAAGTCTTCCTCCTTCCAACAGCAGAGCCTGCTTATTCTTCCCCCAGAGCAGTCTGCAGCACTCAACCCACCCTCACTCCCACCCGCAGAGCAGTCTGCTACACTCAAACCCCTTGCAAGAAAACAAACCAGAAAACACTTGGCTTCTCTTCCTGCTCTGCCCCAGATGAGCCAGCACTGCCCTGGCCTGGGAAGCTCTCAGGAATGGCTTCCTATATTTTGGTAGAGCAGCGGCAAGAGCCCTCAAGCAGTTCTCCTTGAAATGTCCCCCGCCTCCCTGGACAGCCCAGAGCCCCCACCTAGGAGGGCTCCCTTATGGTGGGAAGCATACATTTAAAGCTGGGTGCACAGTGAGGAGGCTCAGACCCAGTTACTAAACACATCACAGCAGTGAGCATTCTGCAGACATGTCCAACAAAGCCGGAATTAGAGAAAGTGAAGAGCCGGGCGTGGTGGTGCACGCCTTTAATCCCTAGCACTTGGGAGGCAGAGGCAGGCGGATCTTTGTGAATTCAAGGCCAGCCTGGTCTACAGAATGAGTTCCAGGACAGCTGGGGCTACAGGGAGACCCTGTCTTAGAAAAAAAAAAAAAAAAAGTGAAAACCAAGGAGCAGGTGCTAGGCCACTGTTTGGGCCAGTAATGGCCATGGGGGGAGGGGCAGGGAGGAATGCTGGCTGTCTTTGTAGACAACTGAGAGAGAAGAGAGCCTCCAGATCTAGACTGCAGCCCCAGCTTCCCCATGTGACAACCCAGTGGGCCGAGTCTCACCCTCTCATCTGTGAAATGGGGAGAGGAGTAGGAAGCTGCCGGAGCAAGAGTGCAGGGTGCCTTGAGAAAGGTGCCCGAGGGTAGTCCAAGGAAAGACGCGACGGAAGGGCGGAACCTCTCCATAGATCCATAAGGACCAGCCCAGGCCTCAAATGCCCCATGGAGCTGCCCAGTAAGGAGGAGCTGCCTGCTAAGGAGGAGCGTGCACCACGCTTGCTGTTTGGGAAACTTCAGGCCTTCTAGACTGTTCATGCAAATTTTACTACAAGTCTGGTTTCCCTTTCCATGGAAATAGTGTCAGGGGATAGCAATGTAAGACCATCAACCCTCAGGTGGGGAAGAGAAACCACATCTCCAGCAGTGCCTAGAGAATCTGCACCCTCTTCCATGAGAACTCTGGAACAATCCACCCCAAATCAGGGCGCATCCTCAGCTGCAACAGAGCACACCAGCACCTCCTGCTCACACAGATCCCCAGCCCTGGTGTGAAAGTCCCTCTGAATGAGCAGCACAGGGCCGCTTCCAGACCTCACCTGTGCTTGGTTCCCCAAACCCACCCTGAGTAGAAGCACAGAGATCCTGCTCCAAGTTGAGGCAGCCTCCAGCAGGACCTAACACAGGTCTCTTACTCTTCTGTCAACGTGGTAAAATGAATGCCCTGGCAAAAGCAACTTAAGAAGGAAGGTTTGCTTGGGCTCCCAGTTCCAAAACACAGTGTATTACGGCAGAGAAGTCAGTGTGACAGGAGTGTGAGGCAGCTGGTCATAGTGTGTCACAGTCAAGAAGTAGAGATGGGGCTGGAGAGATGCCTCAAAGGTTAAGAGCACTGGCTGCTCTTGCAGAGGACCTAGGTTCTGTTAGATCTATAACGGCACAAACCCCAGATAAAAGACATGCACGTGAGGCTTAGTCACTCCGGGAACATATTTACTTAAGGTATTGCCAGGACTGGCTACCTGTTGGCACATGGTGGGGCAGCCAGTCAGCAAGATGGCGACTGAGGTACACCCCTTCATAGCCCCTGGGTGGGACCTCAGGTAAAGGGGAAGAGGTTATAAAATTGACAGCC
Source organism: Rhizomys pruinosus (assembly GCA_009823505.1). Lineage (NCBI taxonomy): Eukaryota > Metazoa > Chordata > Mammalia > Rodentia > Spalacidae > Rhizomys > Rhizomys pruinosus. Next base: position 458,673 of record VZQC01007611.1, read on the forward strand.
TCAGTGGAAGTGGACATCTGCATGTCCCTTGGGATTCCAGGAAACCCAGACCTAACAGGTTCAATTCCCAGCACATACATGGCAGCTGGCAAACATCCCTAACTCCAGTTCCAGGGGATCCAATGCCATCTTCTGACCTCTGTGGGCATTGTAACACAAGTGCACCTATGGTGGTGCACTTTTGTTTGTTTGTTTGGGGTTGGGGGGGTTGGGTTGTTTTGGTTTTGGTGTTTTGGGGTTTTTTTTTTTGTTTTTTTTTTTTGGTCTTTTTGAGACAGTGTCTCCCTATAGCTCTGGCTGTCCTGGAACTCACTCTGTAGACCAGGCTGGCAGAGATCCGCCCACCTCTGCCTCCCAGGTGCTAGGATTAAAGGCGTGCGCCACTACGTTTTGGGGGTTTTGTTTTGTTGGGTTTTTTTGTATATTTTGAGACAGGATCTCCCTGTAACCCCAGCTGGCCTGGAACTCACTTTTTAGCCAGGCTGGCCTTGAAGACACAAGTGCACCTATATACATGCAGGCAATACAGTCATAAGCATAAAATAAGAAATTAAAAGTAGAGAATGATGAGTGTTCAGCTTGCTTTCTCCTTTTTATTCAGTCAAGGACTCCAGCCCAGGGAACTGTGCCTCGCACAGCTAGGCAGTTCTTCACAAGCGGCCTTGGGGGCTCTTCTCCTAGGTGATTCTAGAGCCTGTCAAGTAGACAGTTGGTATTAACCGTCACGCCAGGATGCTGCTCCCTTGCTAGCCCCACATTTATATCCCATCCTATCCCCCAGAGGGAGGGAAGGAGGGAGGGAGGGAGGGAGAGAGGAAGGGAGGGAGAGAGAGAAAGAGAGAGAGAACACCATGGGAAATCATCCACTGAACAGGAATTGGCAGCTCCCAGCCAAGGCCTCCCCACTTCTGTCTGGGAGTGCCTTGAGTTGGAGTTTGCAACTGGGGCCCCAACCACAGTTCACCCAGAGCCACCACATTTGTGGGCAAACTTTGCCCCAAAGGATTTATTATCTCACTGAAATTTTACAACTGCCTTGGATCAGTATCACCAAGCTGTTTTGACAAACATGTACTCACCTCAGATAGAGACCAACAGCAGACCAAAAAAACAATTCTACCCAAGTCAGCTTACTAAACAGCGAGTTTATTGTGCATACTTACAGGGGCATGAATGTGGGATGACTTAGCTACATCACCCAAAGCCCAAACCAACACAAGGACTTGACTCGTGAAAGCTCCATCCCTGCAGCTCCCCGTATTTCGTTTTTTTTTTATTAGCTCACTCACTTTAACTATATTTCTAACAACCCCAAAGGCCAGAGCCTCTCCTTCCCCAGCAATTTTTTACTGTTTTCTACAACCTCTGGAGGGGCCTTGTGAATCTTGTAAATTTCAGGCTTCCTAAACCTTGTAAGTTTCTTTAGCTTCTCTAGTCTTAGGAGCCTCTCCAGAAGAGGGGCTCGGTATGGCAATGATGGCTACACAACATAAACACATTTCACAGATGGGTAAAGCTGAGGCTAGAGGTTGCTGGCCGCTCCACCCAGGAGACAGCAGAGCCAAAATTCATACTTCTCGTGTCAGGCTCCCAGGGAGTGCGCCAATTACTGAGCCCCTCCCCCTTGCCTTCCACTCCTGCAGGTGACTTTGTGTTGACATGAGGGGAACCAGGACCCAAGGGCAGAGGAAGCACGAACAGCACACCTCAGTCAGCAAAGACCACAGCTCCAGGGACTTTGCCATCTGTTCTCCCACCAGCAAGGCTGGGTTTCAGTTCCTTGATCCTCTGAGAATTCTGTGTGGATTGCACTCCATAGCAGGCTCCACACCTCTCATTGTTTCCACGTTTTGTCATTTAAACAAAATGCCTCTTGGGTTTCCCACTTTTCAGTTTATTTCCTCAGCCTTGTTTTTATACTTTCTTCTTTGGTCTTATCTAATAACCAATGGATTCTTATCCTCCATCGTAATTTTTTTCCCCTTGAGAAAGAATCTGGCAGTGTATTCCCAGGCTTACTTGGATCTCCCTAACCCAGACTGATTCCAAAGTCTCCATCCTCTGCCATCCCAATACTAAGATTACACGTGTGCACCATCACACCTGCATGAACTAACGCATTTGTAACATGATGAAACTATGGGCTGGAGAGATAGCCTAGCGGTTAAGAGCACCAACTGCTCTTGCAGAGGACCCGGGTTCAATCCCCAGCACCTACATGGTGGCTGAGAACCATCTGTAACTCCAATTCCAGGAGAACTCCAGTTCCAGGGGAAACCGACACCCTCTTCTGACCTCCATGGCATTGCACGACACGGGTGCACAAACCTACATGCAGGCAGTACATTCATACACATACAAAAATAAATAAAATTTTAAAAAATTTTTAAAAAAGAAAGAAAATGGAACTGAAGCCGGGCATGGTGGCACACGCCTTTAATCCTAGCACTCGGGAAGCAGAGGCAGACAGATCTTTGTGAGTTCAAGGTCAGCCTAGTCTACAGAGTTCCAGGACAGCTGGGGCTACAGAGATCCGCCTGCCTCTGCCTCCCAAGTACTGGGATCAAAGGTGTACGCCACCACACCCAGCCCAAATTTTTACTGTTAGCTTCCAAACAACTTCACAAAGTTGTTTGGAGATTCTTGCTCCACTGTGGGCTGACTCCAGTGTGCAGGCCAGATGTCCTCCACACACCACACCATGAGCAGCACCACATCAAAAAATGCGGAAACAAGACGGGCTGCAAGAAGGCTCAGTCAGGAGAACACTTGCAGTACGAGCAAGTTTGATCCACAGTCCCCACATTAAAGCCAGGCCTGGTGGCATGTACCTATATCTCAGCACTGGGGAGCTGACTTGCTGCTTTTCAGCACAGTGTCTCAAAAACCAAGACGGTCACCACTTGATGAATGACACTAGGAAGGCCCTCTGATCTCCATATGCACATACATGCAAAAATCAATAACACACAGATGTTTTCAATACGTACACATCACACAGTAGGCTTCCTCCAAAAAAGAATATACTAAAAGCAGTGCAAAAAGAAAAAAAATAATAGTTTCCTGTTTGTAAAATAAAATAAAATTTGAAATCTTCTATTGAATAAAATGCTAAGTAAAACTATACTTTGTGAATATTAATCTTTTTTAAATTTTTTTATTTTACGTATATGAGTGTATTGCCTGCAAGTAAGTACACCCATGTCATGCAATGCCTGTGGAAACCAGAAGAGGGAGTCAGATCTCCTGGTTCTGGGGTTAAGGATAATTAGCTGCCATGTGGGTGGTGAGAACCTGAACCCAGGTCTTTTGCAAGTGCACCCAGTGCTCTTAACTGCTGAGCCATCTCTTTAGCCCCCTAATTTCATATTAAATATAAGTCTTTTTGGGGACAGTCTTGATAAATAGTCTAGTCTGGCCTTGAGCTTGAAGACCTTCCTGCCTCAGCCTCTGAAGGGTCTCTGGCTCTTCCATTTTTTTTTTTTTTTTTTTGTCTTTTTCCGAGGAAGGGGTCTCCCTGTAGCTCTGGCTGTCCTGGAACTCACTATGTAGACCAGGCTGGCTTTGAACTCACAAAGATCCACCTGCCTCTGCCTCCCAAGTGCTAGGATTAAAGGTGTGCGCCACCACACCTGGCTGAAGTGCTGCTCTTACAGGTCTAAGCAGCTGAGGTGGTGGTTTTTTCCTAAGCAGCTGATACTTACAGAAATGTGCCTGGAATCTCACAGATGACAGGCGGAGGAGCTGGGGCATTTCCAACAGCAGCATCTAGCTTTCCAGGAGTCTCATCCACAGCACCCCCACAGCCAACCTGGCTGAATCTTGCAAGACAACCTGCCTGGCTACATCCTCGTGTTGGATGGACAGAGTGCTGAAGAGTCCAGTTAGGTGTTTTCTATGGCATGCCACTAATGGACCTTGTCTGATATCATTCCTATGATAAGACAGGTGACATTAGGCCATTGAGAAGAGGAGCCCAAGTAAACTGTCACTGTCACAGGATTGTCACAGGACATGTTGTTAACATTACTTGTGACTATTGATGTCAACTATGATCACCTGGAGATCGGTCATGCCTGTCACTCTCTCTGATGTCCCTCCAAACTTTGTGCTTTGGTGGGAGGGGGAGTCACCAGTGTGTCGTCACCTTAGCATGAAGAGCTGTGCTCCCCACCTTAAAGAAACAGCATGTATGGTAATCCATCACACTTCATAACTTATTGCTCCTCCCACACACATTCAATTATTCAGCCCTTTGAATCCGTTTGGACTTGTGAGGGTTTATGTTTGCTTTGGAAATAATCAGTAACTACCTTATTCATTTATTTATTTGGGGAACAGTATTAACATCCAGAGCACCTTTAAGTCTGACCCCATCCACACAAAATCAGGCCCATGTTGGCATGCGTGAGGGGTAATACTGCCTCGCAGCAGAATGTTGCCCTGGTAACACATGGCCTTCTCCCCTGCACATGAAAAGAGCCAGGTGGGCATCAGGCTGTGGGAAGAGACTGATGGATCCAGTTATAGAGTGTGAAGTCACTTCCACCTCCCCTGTCTGCTGCAGCCATTTCATCTCCTTTTTCCAACCCCTGTGCCCAGTCTCCAGGATGTGCCTGGAGCAGCGTCTAAATACCAGGTTGTGCCGGTCTGGGGTAGAGCAGACAAGTAGACAGGTAATTATGACAGGAAACCATCCAAGACATGTTGGCACAGAGGAGATGTCAGGTTGAGTCTCAAAAGAAACAAGGTCAGAAAGGACTTTTCTGGCTGAAGGTGCAAGGGCAGGAGGGACAGGGTGACATGTCTCCTGAGGAGACACGCAGGCTTGACAGGATCACGCCAAGGGCAGACTAGACATGTGAGATGTGTGCCCACGTGTGTGGCATGAGACTGTGGAAAGAAACAAGTGGGAACCTGAGTTAGCAAGCCCTAGCCACAGAAGCCTGCCTGCCGTGCTGTGCCCAGAGGAGCTTTAGCAGAGAAGTGTCTCTATAGGATTGATTCCCTTACTGCAGAAAACATAGAGGGCTTCGTTCTGGCCTGTAAACAAAGTCCAGAGGTAGAAAGAATGGAGCTGGACTTCCTGTGTTTCTACTCTGTTGTACATGACCTTCCTTGTCATGACCGGCGTGTGGGCTGTGATGGCCATTACCCCCACATTCCCTGCAGCAGGAAGGAAGGACCAGCTGCTCAGGAGGCTGGGAAATGATTCCTTTCACAGCAAACCCCAAGTCTAAGGAGGAAATGGGAAGAATGAAGCTAAGGAAGCACCCCAGGGGAATCTGCCGCAGAAGGGTGAGGGATTCTGAGCCAAAGGGAAGTAGAAACAGGCTATGTGTTGGTCAGGAGCATGGGACCCTCCAGGATACAGGCAGGACAGTGGTTAGGGAAGACCCCACTTAATACCAGAAGTGTTCCCTTGCAGCCTTAGATGCCTTTAACTAGCCAGCTAAGGTCACATGACTCTTTCTGGCTTAGGGAGACTTGGGAGACTCTTCTTCAGTGTTTGTGGTGGGTGGCAGTCTATCCAGGCCCTGGGAACCTCAACCTTGGTGAGGCAGATGGCAGCAACAAAGACAGACATCCCCCTGGGTCCAACTCAGATTCCTCTTACAGGACATCTACATTTGGCAGAGTCCAGAGCCTTCTGGTCCTGGCTCCTGCTGCCCCTTCCCATGAGTCTCTCACATTCTCCTCCATCCTCTCTCCCTCTCTCTTTCCTTCTTATTTTTTTTCAGACTTTTCTGTAGTGTTCTCTACACTTACAGTAAAATAAAAATAACTATCTGAACTTGTCACTTCCTGATTCATTTGCCCCTGTCCACTGCACCCAGCTGTGGAAACGCAGCCATGTCGCGCATGCAACACTTGCCTCCTCACTCTGCACTCAAGGCGTCACCCTGGAGCCACAGGCAGGTTAGGAGCACAGTGTGGAAAACAGCAACCACCACCAATACACACCAGCAAGTCACTGTTGCCAGTGCTTGTTTGTTGAATGAGGTGTCATAGCTCTGGGAAACAAATAAGGCAGGGCATTTCAATCAAAAGTCCTTTTGAGGGGGCTGGAGAGATGGCCTAGCGGTTAACAGCACCAACTGCTCTTGCAGAGGACCCGGGTTCGATCCCCAGCACCCACATGGTGGCTGAGAACTGTCCGTAACTCCAATTCCAGGAGAACTCCAGTTCCAGGGGAATCCGACGCCCTCTTCTGACCTCCGAGGCTTTGCATGACACAGGTGCACAAACCTACATGCAGACAGTACATTCAAATAAATAAATAAATAAATAAATAAATATTTTTTAAAAAGTCCTTTTGAGCCAGGTGTGGTGGTGCGCATATTTAATCCTAGCACTTGGGAGGCATAGGCAGGCAGATCTCTGTGAGATGAGGCTAGCCTAGCCTAAACAGCAAGTTCCAGGCCAGCTGGGGGTACAGGTAGACCCTGACTCAAAAAAAAATATCCATTTGAGGCAAGCCTGGTGGCCTGTAAACCCAGTTACTTGACAGGCTGAGGCAGGATGATGCCAGATTTGAGGGGTTCCCAAAGCTACGTAGCAGGCTCCATGCCAGCCCGGCCAACTCAATCAAAGCTGTCTCTGGCCTGGAAATAAGCTCAATGGTAGAACACTTCCTAGCATATATGAAGCCCTAAGTTCAATTCCCAGCACATACACTGGAAATATCTGGGTGTGGTGTCTCACCATGTCACTCACAGTGCCTGCAATCTAAGCTTTTGTGAACCTGAGTGGCTGATGAAGGAGGGTCACTGAGTTTGAAGCTAACCTGTGCTATATAGTGAGTTCCAGGCCAGCCTGGGCTACATATCAAGGCCTTGTCTCACAAAGTAAATAAATAAATAAATAAATAAATAAATAAATAAATAAATGGAGATAATATTCATTGGTATAGTGCTTGGGTAGCATGGGCAAAGGGCCCGGGTTCAATCCTTAACACCCCAAGCAAAGATCCACTGTAGTCCTTCTGAGTGGGCTTCCTTCTGAGTGCCTACAAATTCAGTGCCTACTCTCCACTTCCTTTGCCTGTGTCTTAGTTGTCATGGTTACAGGTTTGGAACAGCTGCTAGACATCCTGTGCATTCAGATTCACTTGGTCATTTTCCAGTTAGCATCATTCCCCCATTTTATAGGTGAGAAAACCAAGACACAGAGAGGGTAAGAGACCCTTCCAGCATTGGCCTTCTGCCCCCACCACAGGACCTCCCCTGGGGTGTGGTGTGTGCCTGCATTGTCCTAACCTGAAAGACACAAGCATGCTGTCACTCTGCATTACCATCAGTCTTCTGAAATGTCATCTATTCTTTGGCATGAGTTCTTTCCTTTTCACCTCCAGCTTTGTGCCATCGAATTTAACTTTGAGGGTGACAAAGCCCTTTTCTGAGATGCTGTCTTGGCAAGGCAGCAGGGCTGGAAGGCACTCTGAAGCTGCAGGGAAATGACCAGAGCAATGTTGGTGACCAGGGCCACCAGGAGTGGGCAAACTCCACTAGAGAGAGGACTAGTGCGGAGCTGGGTGCTGTGTCCATGTAGCTTGCTGCAACTTGACTTGAAGTCATGGGAAACCGTGCTTGGTTTGCATCCTCTGGCCCTGGGCTTTTGAGCTTCATTCATCAGCAGGGTGACGGCCAGTGTCCACTCACCTGTCTCCAGGCCCCTTGGGAATCTAGGCTGCCCACTCCAATGGTGTCCCTGGTCCCAGCTCTCCTCATCTCCCAGCTCCACTGGTCCGTATTCTACCCTCTGGCTTCTCCGGCCTGCCCCAGCTGCTCCTGCTGTAGCAAACGCCCTTGGTCCTTTTCCAGCTCCACTGGTCCGTATTCTACCCTCTGGCTTCTCTGGCCTGCCCCAGCTGCTCCTGCTGTAGCAAACGCCCTTGGTCCTTTTCCAGCTCTGGCCATCCTCCTTAGCCACTGTCCTAGGTACTTTCTATTGCTGAGATAAAAACACTGACAAAAACCGACTTGGAGACAAAAGGGTTTATTTGGCTTAAAGCTCACAGTCCATCATTATGGAAGCCAAGGCAGGAACTCAGGGCAGAAACCTGGAGTATATAGCCCTTGGAGGCACGCTGCTGACTGGCTTGCTCCCCTGGCCTGTGCTCAGCCCGCTTTCTTATATAACCCAGGACCACCTGCACAGGGTGGCACCACCTACAGTGGGCTGGGTCCTCCCACATAACTCAACAATCAGGAAATGTCCCAGAGACATGCCCACAGGTCCGGTCCAATGGAAGCAATTCTCCAATTGAGGTTCTCTCTTCCCAGGTGTGTCAAGTTGATGAATGAAGCCAAGCAGCACATCTGCCTGTCTCCACTTCACCCAGGTGTCTCCTCCTCCAGGAAGTCTCTGGCCTGGGCTCCATGCTGACCTAGGGGCCAACTCCATGGAGATGGATTTGCCACATTCTTTGGCTTCCCCAACCCCAAGCCCCTCTCTAAGCCAGGCTGTCCTGTTCCTGGGACTACTTCTGTGTCCTTCTCACTTAACAGCTGGTGCCATATGCATGATGCTCTCTCTCCTGAAAAACAGGCACACTCTGCAGGCAGCACCAAGTTGTTCTTAGATCTGTGCCCACAGGGTTGATAGCCAGTGTGATAGCACTGGGTTGGAAACTGAGGCATGTCATAAAAAAATGACTCACTGTGGGAGCTGGAGAGATGGCTCAGTGGTTAAGAGCATCAACTGCTCTTGCAGAGGACCTGGGTTTGATTCCCAGCACCCACATGATGGCTAAGAACCGTCTTTAAGCTGGGTGTGATGGAGCACACCTTTAATCCTAGCACTCAGGAGGCAGAGGCAGGTGGATCTCTGTGAGTTCAAGGCTAGCCTGGTCTACAGAGTGAATTCCAGGCCAGCTGGAGCTGTAGGGAGACTCTGTCTCAAAAAAAAAAAAAAGACTCACTGTGATATTCAGCAAATTAACACACTGGTAGGTGGACATCACAGCTGCCCTGGGAAGAACCTAGTGATGGCCAGGGCTGCCTCCTGCTGAATCCAGTATTCACCAAATGATAAGTGAGGGTTTCCCTAACAACCTGTTTTGCAACAGCTATGTATATGTGTGTAAGCTTTGACCTTGACTCCTCTGCATTTCTTGACTTATCTAAACTCTAAACTCCTTACAGTAAGAAACAAAGAACTTGGGCTCTCTAGAATTGGGACCATCAATAGNTTTCCTGGAAAAATGCCTACCTTTAATACTTTTTTATTTTATTTGTTGATTAATTTAAATTGTTAATTATTTTTTAATTTTTGTAAAAAATGTATATTTTTAAATTGTATTAAATTGTATCTGATTCTGCATGTATTTTGTGTATTCCACGTTGTCGTGCCATGCTGCGGAGTTCAGAAGAGGGTCTCAGATTTCCCTGGAACTGGAGTCTCTCCTTGGAATTGGAGTTCAGAGGTCTTTGTAGTCCGACCAGTGGGTGCTGGGGTCGAACACTGGTCCTCTTGGCAAGAGCAGCGTGCATCTTAATCACGCTAGCTACTCCCTCCCCGATTTTTTTTTTATGTGTATGAGTGTACTGTCTGCATGTAGGTTGGAGCACCCATGTCATGCAATGCCATGGAGGTCAGAAGAGGGAAGAGGTCTTGGATTCCCCTGGAACTGGAGTTAAAGATGGTTCTTAGCCGCCATGTGGGTGCTGGAAATTGAACCTGGGTCCTTTGTAAGAGCAGTTGGTGATCTTAACTGCTGAGCCATCTCTCAGACTGATTTGGCCTTTTCTTAGCGTCGGTTATATTTCTCACTGGGGATCCAAATTCAGGTTCTCATACTTGTGAAGCAAGCACCCTAACCCACTTAGCCATCTCTGCAGCCCCTGTTGGTCAGTTTTTTTGAGACAGAGTTTCATACTGTAGTCCAGGCTGGCCTGAAACTCTTGGTGACCCCCCTGGGTTGGCCCCCCCTAGTTCTAGGATTATAGCAGGTATGACCACACCCAGGTAGGTCCCATTCACATATTAAATTTAATTTGTTTACTGTTATATGTGTATGTATGGGGCACACCTGTGCCATGGTCTGCATGTGGGGTTAGAGGACAACATGTAGGAGTTGTTCTCCTCCTTTCCTCTCTCACCAACTTTATCATGATCTGGGAAAGAAAGAAAGTGGGGAGGGGAAGGCCAAATTGCAAGGGCGTGGGGAGAGCGGAAGTCTGTATAGGTCAAGGGACCAGGGGCAACTTGGCGCCTGAATATAGACATAAACATAGATTAGTGATTGTGAAAGAAATCACTGGTGAAATCTGGAAGGCGAAGCTGGGCCGGCTTCCCTTACCAGGTAAAACATCGGCACGACGAGCTGGGGGCTTTGAAGAATGTCAAGGGCCCCAATCGTTGTTGAAGAGAACCGGAACGAGATGTGTAGAATGTCAAGGAATGCAGACATATGAGGAAGAGGGGAAACAATGCAGAGAAGCAAAAACAATAGAGAGGAGATGGCAATCTCCAAAGGTGGGATAAGCCGAAACTCGGGAGAGCACCTAGGCATGTGCTGAAAAGACAAGAGGTGAGGGTATATCGTAGTGATCTGCTTACGTGCGAGTGCCTGGGGGTATGACACGAAGAAAACCCTGCCAGACGCATAATCTGAGAAGGTGACAACCTAAGGTTGAAGGGGCGCCCGGCCAGATCCAAAATGCTACTAAGGGCGTAACCTGGGTCAACTTTGAGGGGGCCGACTGAAAGGTGAGGGGGCTACGTATAGGAGGGGGGGGAGAAGGGGGGGGGTCGCCGGTGTTTTGGTTCAGCTTCCGCATGGAAGTACTCGGAGCTTGACTGGGGTGGAAATAGGTTTCTGGTGTGGTGGGGGGGTGGGGCGAAGACGAGAGGGAAGTGGGCGCCCTGAATGGACCGATGTAGGAGGCAAGAAAGCGCGTGAATTTGACTCCTTTAATATTGATAAAGACAGCAAATAAGGTACTTATGCAGAAATGATTTGGTATTAGGGTGGCTTACTTTCCAATGTAAACTAAGGGCTGCCATTAGATCATAGGTCAGCGGCTTAGTGCAGGGGGAACTGGGGGGTGTTACCCTAGGAACAATATGAGTGCCTGCAGACAGTTCTCTCATATGGGAGAGTGGAAGTCATTAGACCTTCACCTGATTGTCTAGACACTGCTTCCTGGGGCCCTCCCAGCTCTATACAATTATCCCAGCTGCAACTTCTCAGTACTCTGAGAAGTTACTGAAGGGATGACTCTACCTATGTAGCTATGGGGAAGTTGTCACCCAATACTGTGAGATATTGCAGTGAGGCAGCTGTTTGGGGTTGCATATGCTCCTGTAAACAAGCCCAATAAACTCATTGGTTTATCTAGACTTGGGTAGAATAATTACTTCAGTCAGTCATGGGAGCCCTGTCTGGAGTAAAGGAATGTTTGTCCATGTTTCCCCAAGAGAAGTTCACATGACATGATTAAAAATCTCGAGATAGGAGCTGAGATAGCTAAGTTAATAGAGTGCTACATTGGCTATTCAATGCCCCGGAACTTGAGTTTGGTCGTCCCCGCTTAAGTAGCTGCAAAATCTTAGCATGTGGGCCATGCCGTCATTCACATTCCACATTTGGGAATGGGGGAAGAGGATCAGGATTGTCAAGGGTCCTTCTTAGACTATTCGTAGTATTGGCTACATAAACTGCCTCAAAAAACTTAAAAAACGAATTTTTTTTAGACAAGTGTGTTGGCACCCGAGACACGCCTGCAATCCTAGCACCACTTTGGAGGCAGAGGCAAAAGGACCCCAAGGTTGAGGCCAGTCTGATCTACAAACCAAGTTCCAGGACAGCTGTGCTACAGGGAGACCCTGTCTTGAAAAGACAAAAAAAAAGATTTTAAAATTAATTTTATTTATATTTTATGTGTCGTAAGAGTCCTTTTGCCTGCATGTAGGAAAGTGCACCCATGTTGTCAATGCCCATAGAGTCAAGAAGGCAGTGGGTCCCCTGGAACGGGAGTTACTGATGACTATCAGCTGCCTGTTGGTGGCGTGGGAACCAAAACCCAAGACTTCTGCAAGAGCAGCCATGCTCCTAACTGCGGAACCATCTCTCCATCATGTCACCCCCCCCACCAGAGTCCTGTCCCCCACCCCCCCCCCAAAAAATCTCAAGATGGGTAATGACATTGGATCATCCAGTGTGTCTAACATAATCAAAAGGTTCTTAGAAGAGATACTCCATATATAAGATACCCTTATAAGAGCTTAGTAAACAAAACATGACGCTAGACAGTTTTGAAGATGGGAAGGGGAAGGGGCTTCCAGACAGTGAATGGAGGGAGCACTTAGGAGCTGGAGCAGGCAAGAGTACAGTGTCTCCTCTGGGGCCTCCAGAAGAAATGCCGCCCTGCCAATACCTGGACTTTAGCTCCTGAGACCTGTTTGGGACTAGTTTTGTATGCAGAACTACAAGCTGACACACTGTGTTATTTATGTTGGTGGGGATTTAGGGGGCTGGCAAAATAGCTTGGTAGGTAAGGGTGCTTGCCACCATTGAAGACCCGAATTTGATCGAGGGAATGGGACATAGTGATTAAGAAGAACTGACTCCCGACAATTGACCTCTGCTCCCATGCCGTGGTACGAAACACTCCACACAAAATCCAAAGTACAATATAAATTAAATAAGTAAGTAGGTAAGAGTGCATAAAGAAGTAAAATGATTAAGAATTGTGTGTGATTTGTCCCACAGCAAAGGGGAATGGACATAATCAGTACCCATGGGATTGCTCCCAGTACTAGAACATGGGCCGCTGCACAGGGCCATCTTTCCATCTTTGTACACCTTTATATTCATGTCTAGGTCTCTGCTGATTGCAGTGATCCATCCAGTCAATAACTGTTGGGGCTAGCTTTAGTTGTCCACGTGACAGTAAAGACTGGTGAGAGGAACTTCAAAATTGCGGAATTTCCGTTCCTTGATTGGCCTGTGGACACATCTATGGGAAATTTTCTTGATGTTTGATGTGGAGGGGCCCAGCCTACTGTGGTTGGTGCCAACTGTGGACCAGGGGGTCCTGGGTTGTACAAGAAATCAGGGGTGTGGTGGGTGCAACGCCTTTAATCCTAAGCACCTTGGAGGCAAGAAGCAGGCAGATCTTTGTGAGTTCAAGGCCAGCCTGGTCACAGAAGTGAGTGTCCAGGAGGACAGGCGTGGGGCTACAGGGAGACCCGGTCTTGAAAAGACCAAAAAAAAAAAAAAAAAAAAAAAAGAAAGCTGAGCACAGGCAAGGGCAAGCCAGGATCTTTTGTGTCCTGGTGGTTCTGCTTAGTAGTCCTGTATCCAGGTACTGCACGAACAATTGCCCTGGGTCTTAGAGGGAAGAAGGTGAAATAAACTCTTGCCTCCCCAAGTTCTTTTATTCAGTGTTTTTAACACAGGCAATAAAAATAGGAGGAAGCAGTTCCCAAAGGAAAAGGAAACCTCTTCCTGAAGCCTAGCATCCTTCCCTCCCCCCAGTCTTAGATGTTGGTTCTCAAATACTTCCACAATGAAGCAAAACATGATTCTTCTGTACAATACAATTTACCTGTACCAAAAGGAAATGCTACAAAAGTTCAAGGAAGTGCATTGCTCCAGGCGAGACCTCCATGCTGGCTACCTTGTAAGGCTGGAAACTGGCCAAAAACATAGAAGCCACACTTGTGTGGCCACTAAGCCTGGCCCTTCACATAAAAGTCCCTAGGGACTTGTCACATAACTGCTGTTCAAGCCTTGGCCTCGCCTATAGACACTAGGCAGGGTCTGAGTTTGATAATCTTAGCAAATGGTGGGGGGGCAAGTGGCTCGGCAGGTAAAGATCTTGGTCTCCAAGCATGAATGACCTGAGTCATCCCTGGGATCTACATGAATGGAAGGTGAGAAACTGACTGCCTGAAAGTTGGCTCTGATCTTCTACACAGACGCTAAATAAATAAATAAATAAATAAATTAAATAAATAATAAATAAATAAATCATTAAAAGAAAAAAAAAAGCAGTTTTAGTCAGTGTTACTTTGTTTTAGCTAGAGGTTTTTCTGGTCCTGGGTGGTGCAGCCCGGATTATCAGGAAGAGTCAATGCACTGTCCTCCTCAAGGATGTAGCCTTCCGCAAAGGTGAATAGAGAGGCCATTAGGTGGAGCTGAGCTGATGTCTCTGTGGCAAGCTGTTGCCTAGGGAGCTGGCCCTTCTTGCTGGGGACAACACAGAGCAGAGTTTAATGTTGTAGATCCTTGGTATTGTCCTGGCACATGGGATCACCTACATAATTTGGGGGCTCAATGCAAAGTGAAATGTGGTATTTGGGCTGGGGGTATAGCATTGAAACTCCTAAAGGATGTACCCAGACCTGTTGGGACCTGGATCACAGTGAGAGTGCCAGGGAGAGCCACTGCCATGCCCCACCTCAGATGCTGTAGAGGATATATAGGCTCATTCTCTGCCAAAGACCAGGGGCAGGGGTGAGGGTGAGGAAGAAGGGAGGCGGGACACAGCCCAGGGAAACCGGAGACAAGGGACCAGGAGGGGTGTGGCAGAACATGTGTGAGTTTTGGGGCTTTTGAGCCCTAGAAATGTGTAGCCCGTCCCAGGTCTAGTTCACTTAGCCAAACCAGGAGGTGTTGTGTGCAGACACAAGTGTGAGTTGGGGCTCTAGAGCCCTAGAATGTGTAGCCCTGTCCTATCAGAGTTCACTTACCAAACCATGAGGTGTGTGGGGCAGACACATGTGTGAGTTGGGGCTTTGGAGCCCTAGAATGTGTAGCCCTGTCCCATCAGAGTTCACTTACCAAACCATGAGGTGTGTGGGGCAGACACATGTGTGAGTTGGGGCTTTGGAGCCCTAAGAAATTGTAGTCCCTTTCCCATCAGGTTTCAACTTAGAAACACAGATTGAAGAAAATGCACCAAGGAAGTTTCAACATGATGCCTGCTGAGCATACTGTCCAGGGTCCTCTATGACTGTACAGGTCACATGCCTCAGAAGCCAGCACCTTAGCTAATGTCAGTCCTCTCACATGTGGACTGCCCCCCAGAATGCCAGCTTCAGGAAGCTGTGCTCTCCCCGTCCATCAAGGTGGCAGTGTGGCCAGGCCTGGCCACCTTCCAGTCTCTGAGCAAGAGCCCCACACATTCCCAGGTAGCCTGGTTCCCTGGGGCCACAGCCTGGCTCCAGGAGGACAACTGGGGGGTCCCTGCTGCTTTCATCAAACTGAGGCCACCATGGCCTATTCTTCAGTAGCAGCCTTTGCACTTAAATGATAACTGTGCCTGTGAAGATGGCCTGTCTCCCCTGAGATGCTTCCCCGGCCCAGCAGGTCTTTTACCAAAACAGATACTAAGTTCAAGGCTCAAGGCCAAAAGCTGGGCCACACCCCAGAGCTGTGAGGCTGCTGGCCTCCAGATCCCGTCCCCCTTTCTGTCTTCTGCATTCCCAAGGCTGCAGCCCAGCTTCCTTCCTGGCTGGGAGAGCCCAGCTGCTGTCCCCTGGCTAACCATACCCACTCCCTAGGCAGATTTGCATCATTTCAGACTAGAACTTCATGGGAAAACCGAGTCATGTGGTTTAAAAAAAAAAAACCTTTTGATCTTGCATTTCAGCAGGCTGCCGTCGCTGTGAGGTTCTGCTGGCTGACCCTGCCCGTGCCTTGCCTCTCATTTTTGTCTACCTATTTCAACTTTCCCTCCTCTTGGGCTGTGCCTTGTTGATTTTGAATTAAATTGTCGGCAATGACTCGTTATATTTTCATGTCTAGCTAGTAATTTCCAAATCCATTGTGCAGACTGGAGTGAACCTGCCCCTACCTCCCCACTGTCTCTCTCAGGATACACCCATTTTCTACTCACAGTCACCTGACCCACACCTATGGGAGGGTTGCCTAACTCAGAGCTTCAGAAAGGATAACCTCCTTATCTGTTTCCTTCCGGCCATTGTTTTGTCTTAAAATAGGAATCAAAGAAAGATTGTTTCACATTAAGTTGCTTTGAAAGACATTTTGAGAAGACGCACAGGGGCAGAGCTGTGAACCTTCAGCAGTGGTTTAGAAACCATTGGTCAACATGCTTCAACTGGGCTTTCGTCTATAACAGCTGGGGGGCCATTGGGCCATGGCGGTCGCGGGCCTTAGTGTTCTCTTCTATAAAATGGGAGTCAACGAAGCAAAGACCTCACGCGGTAGTTAGGAGGGTAAAAACTGCCTCATTCACCAAATCCCTGCCTGCCATCACTCTGTCTGAGCATCCTTCATCATAAATGCCCAAGTGCCTTCTCCAGGCCTGCTTCTTGAAGACTGACTGGGGGTTGGGGGGCTCTGCATTTACCTGCACAAAACCTCAGGTTGCTTATGACACTTGGCTTTTACCTTGCTTACCCTTGAAGCCCATCTCCTTTGTCAGATTGTCAGTCTTTCAACAGGATGCTGGGACTTTTCCTAAACCATTATTTTAAAACAGGCAAAGTGATTTATTATTGAGCATCCACTGCTTGCTTTGCAATTTGTGCGAGCCCAAGGCTTAGTCCTTGTTCTCAGAGAGCCGAGGAGAGGACTGCTGATCACCTGTCACAGATTAAATGTCACTTCTGTGTGAATTCCTCATTGGCAGGCCAACAAGTGAGGCTGAGGAGGGTGGGGCGGGTGGGCAGAGCAGCTCATCTCTCTTCTCTGAGTCCTTCCTGGGGGGTGAAGACAACTCGGCTGGAGCTTGGGCCATGCGTGGAGCCAGACAGCCAGTGCCTTGTGGGAGCTGGCCACGGTCCAGTGCTTTTCTTGTCCCTGAGGCATAGGTGGCATTTCCACCCTCTGAGTCACCTGGGTTTTCTCCAAGTGGAGGTGGTAATTACACTAGCTTGGTGAACCCAGAGTTCCTTAGTCTCAAGTAGAGGTCTCTTTGGGCAGCCAATTTAGAAAAACAAACCTCTATAGATGTGTCCATAGAGGGCATTTATAGAATTTCAAAGAGTGCTTCTATTAGATACCACAGATGGATTACAGACTATGGCCAGGGATTTCCAGTAGAATAATGACCACTAACATCTGTGCACTCCTATACCTAGCCAGCAAATGTTATAAGTGCTTCCTACCAGACAGGTGTTCCTGCACCAGGAAGAGGAACACCAGCTCTTTAGTATACATACAGTACAAACACACACACACACACACACCACACACACACACCACCACAACTTTGTTTGTTGTTGTCCCTGCTCTGAACAGTGTCCTTTTGTCGCCGGAGTAGCTTAGGGGGCTGGTTGGAGTTCCCGTGCAATCATTCCTAAACTAGTATAGTTAAGCCTCTTTTTTTTTTTTTTTTGTGTTTTTTTTTTGGTCTTTTTCGAGACAAAGGGTCTCCCTGTAGCCCCAGCCAGACCTGGAACTCACTTTTAGACCAATGCTTGGCCTTGATTTCACATAGATCCCCTGCCTCTGCCTACCAAAGCTAGGATCAAAAGTGTGCCCCACCAAGCGGCGAGGGCTTTGCCTTAGCCCTTTTTTTGAAATTTATTTATGTATTTACTTATTAGTATTTCTTGGGGTTCTTTTTTTTTCCTTTTAGTTTACGTTGTTTTTGGTTTGTTTGGGGTCTTTTTGAGACGAGGTTCCTCCCTGTAGTCCCCAGCTGTCCTAGAACGGGCCACTCTTATGACCAGCCAGGCTGGCCTTGCAAAAGCTCACAAAGAGTCCACCTGCCCGTTGGATTCCCCTGGAAACTGGAGTTAAAGATGAATTTAGCGGGCCATGGAAGGTGGGTGCAGTGGGAATTGAACCCACCCCGGTGTTCTCTGCCAGGCAGCGGTCTAACTTAAACCGCTGAGGCTATCTCTCCTAGACCGTCCCCGGCCCTTGCCTTAACCTGCTTAACACTGTGGATTAACGAGCAAGAGTGGCACACTGGCTTTTGGGGGATCTTTTTAAGACATATTTGTGTTGTATGTGGTATATATGGGGCATGTTGTTTGTGAGTGTGAGGTAATGCATGATGCATGTGTATAAGGAAATGCATGGTGGTGAGGATGTGAAATATTATGTGTGTGTAGTGTGTAAAGGTTGGCTGTATGGCCCTATGTGATATAGTGCATGTGGATGCCTCTGTGTTTGTGGTATATAGGTGTGTAGATTATATATGTGGGAGGCCTTTGTGTATAGGAGTATATACATGTGTGTTGTCTGTGGGTGTGATGGACATGTATAGGGGGGGGAGGAGGCCTTTGGTGGGGGCCATGTTCCCAGGAAACAGTGGGGACGTGGCCAAAGAGGCCAGAAAGGTGCTGTGTTCCTTTTCTGCAGCCCTCGGGGCAACTAGAGTCCGGCCGGTATGACCCTAATGAATACAAGTTTTTCTCTCATAATCAGCAGCCTGATCTCAAATCTCACCATTCGGGTTCAGTGAGGCGGGCTAGATCACCTGTCTCTGCCCACAATGCTAAAATTACAGACACATGAAGCCGAGCTTGGGGACTGTGTATTTTGGGTGCCGGGTGTTTATTG
Organism: Rhizomys pruinosus; assembly: GCA_009823505.1. Taxonomy (NCBI): domain Eukaryota; kingdom Metazoa; phylum Chordata; class Mammalia; order Rodentia; family Spalacidae; genus Rhizomys; species Rhizomys pruinosus. The sequence continues at coordinate 477,163 of VZQC01007611.1, forward strand.
TGGTGTGGCCAGGGTGCAACGTATGGGGAGGGGGGGGGAAAGGCCAAGTAAGCAGGGTAGACAGAGGGTCCTTTTCCTTCTTTTGCTGACTCTTTAGCTTGAGGTTGTGCCTGCAAAAGATGCGGACTGGATGTTGTTGCGGCAATTGGAGAGAGAAGAAGAGGAGACCATGAGACTACCTGACCGGTTAATTGGCTGAATTCCAACACCAAGGTCACAATCGGGGGTCGGGGCCCCTCCCCTGACCTTTGAAAAGGGCCTCTCTGTCTCTGCCTCCAGAAAGTGCTTTTTTATGGCCGTGGGATCTGATTGCCATGGGTTCTCAGAGAAAGAGGGATGAATAGAGAGAGGGAGAAAGAGAGAGAGAATAGAAGAAGAGAGGACAATGTCGCTGGAATAAATGCCTACCGTATTACTTTTTAGTTTTGATTTTATATTTTTAATTAAATTTATTTGAATTTTATTTTATTTTTTGGTGCTGGTTTGAGAGCAGGGTCTCCCTGGAACACCAGCTGTCCTGGAACTCATTCTTGGTAGACCAGCTGGCCTTGAACGCACAAAAATCAGCCGTGCCGTCTGCTTCCCGATTGCTAGGATTAAAGTGTGTGCCACCACACCCCGGCTATTTTAGTATTTTTTTGTTAAAAATTAAAAGAAATTTAATTTTATGTTATTGTTGTATGTGTATGAATGTACTGTCTGCATGTAGGTTTGTGCACCCGTGTCTGCAATGGCCGAGGTCAAAGAGGGTATCAGAGTCCCCTGGAACTGGAGTTCTCCTGGAATTGGAGTTACAGACTGCTCGCCACCATGTGGGTGCTGGGGATCGAACCGGTCCTCTGTCAAGAGCGTCATCGGCTCTAAGATAAGCACGACTATCTCTCCTAGCCCATATTTAAGTATTTTTTAGTTATGGTGAGAGTGTACTGTCTGCTTCGTAGTTGGAGCACCCGGCATCCAATGCCGATGGAGGTCAGAAGAGGAAGAGGGTGTTGGATTCCCCCTGGATGGGAGTTCAAAGCATGGTTCTAGCTGCACATTGGGTTGCTGGAATCGACGCTGGGTCCTTTGTAAGCAGTGTGTGTCTTCAACTGCGCCACTCTCTGGACTGATGTTGGCCTTTTCGTTAGCGAATCGGTTACATTCTCACGTGGGTTCTAAATTCAGGTTCTCTATACTTTGTGAGCACAGCACCCTAACCCTTACTTAGACATCTCTGCTAGCCCTGTGGGCATTGTTTTTGAGACAGAGTTTCATGACGGTAGTCCCAGCTGGCCTGATACTGTGGTGACCCCTCCGGGGTGGCCATCCCTAGTTCTAGAGTATATAGCAGGTATGACACATACCCAGGTTAAGGTCCCATTCACATATTTGAAATGTAATTTGGTTTACTGTTAGATGTGTATGTAGGGGCACCCTTCATGGTCTGCATGTGGGGTTAGAGACAACATGTAGGAGTTGATTCTCTCCTTTCTCTCTTCACAACTTTATCACGATCTCTATGGCTCCCCACCCCCCTCCGTAGCCCCAGCTCGTCTGGACCACTCTTGTTAACCAGGATGGAAGGTAAATTGTAGGTTTGTGCACCCGTGTCCTGCAATGCCTCGGAGATCAGAGGCACACGTCAGATCCCCCTGGGACTGGAGTTATCGATGGTTCTTGGATGCCGTGTGGGTGCTGGGGATCTAACCCGGCCCTCTTAACCTCTAGGCCCTCTCTCCAACCTCTTTGGATATCTTTACTATATTGATTTTTCCAATCTATGAGCTTGGGAGGTCCTTCAATATTCTGGTGTCTTTCAATCAGCACTCTTTTTTTTCTTTCAGAAATTTTAAATAAGTAAATAAATAAATAGACTGTGTGATGATGTATTTTCTCTGTAAGGTTCAGAATCTGCAATTCAGTTCACCACAAAACCGTTGGGATTCCAAAGGTATTTGAAGTTCTGTGGAACTAGCCTGTGTAGAGGGTTCTCCTGTCTGGCCCTGTATTTCTCCTAGAGCCTTCAGCTAGACACATGCGCTCATGCGTAGAAATACTCTATGTGTAGGTTTTTATGCTTACTAATCCATTTCTGATGATATGCTTATAAAAATATTTATTTTTTTCAAGGATTTGAAGTCTTTTTGGGGGGTGGTTGTCTCTTTTTTTAATTTTATTTATTTTTGTATGTGTATGAATGTACTGCCTGCGTGTAGGTTTGTGCACCCGTGTCCTGCAATGCCTCGGAGGTCAGAAGAGGGTCTCGGATTCCCCTGGAACTGGAGTTCTTCTGGAATTGGAGTTAACAGACAGGTCTCAGCCCGCCATGTGGGTGCTGGGGATGGAGCCCCGGTGCTCTGCCAGAGCAGTCGGTGGTGCTCTTAACCACTGGGCTATCTTCTCTCTGGCCCCATTAAAGTATTTCTTAAAAGCCCGGCGAGGTGGCGCATGCCTTTATTCCTAGCACTTGGGAGGCAGAGTCAGGTGGATCTTTGTGCGTTCAAGGCCAGCCTGGTCTACAGAGTGACTTCAAGGACAGCTGGGGTTCCAGGGAGACCCTGTCTCAAAAAGACCAAAAAATAAAATAAAATAAAATAAATTTAATTTAAAAATAAATAAATCAAATAAAAAGTAAATAAAGGTAGGCATTTATTCCAGGAAATGCTCTCTCTCTCTTTCTCTCTCTCTCTCTCTTTCTCTCTCTCTCTCTCTCTCTCTTTCTTGAGAACCCATGGCCATCCAGAAGGCCATAAAAAAGCACCTTTCTGGGAGGCAGAGAGAGAGAGGCTTTTAAAGGTCAGGGGAGGGGAGATTGTGAGGTGTTGGAATCAGCCAATCAGGTCAGGTAGTCTCATGGGAATTTGGAACAACATCCAGTGATCTTTTGCAGGCAAACACAAGCTCCAGAGCAGAAAAGAAGGAAAGGTCCTTCTGTCTATGCCATCTTGGCTCTTTGCCCCTGGCCCAACATAACACCCAGCACCCACATAAAAGCAGGCATGGTTGCATGTGCTTGTAACTTTAGCATTGTGGGCAGAGACAGGTGAATCCTAGAGCTCACTGACCAGAATGGTGAGATTCAGGCTGAATGAGAGAAACTTGTCTCAAGGGTATAAGGTGGAGGGTGACAGAACAAGACACACAGCACCTCTTCTGGCCTCTGGGCAGATGTATGGGCACAATGGCCACACACAGGCATATACATGCATACACCACCCACAGACACACACATGTATATATCATACTCACACAGGCTCCCACATATATACATTACACACATGTATATACCACACACACAGAGGCATACACATGCATATATCACATAGGCATACAGCCATACCTTACACACACACACACATATATACCACACACATGCATATATCACATAGGCATACAGGCATACCTCACACACACACACATGCATATAACCACATACACACACAAATATGTTTAAAAAGAACAAACAGCCAAGTGTGACTCATGCTTGTAATCCCAGTGTTTAAGAGGCTAAGGCAAGGGGCTGGAGAGATAGCTCAGCGGTTAAGAGCACCGACTGCTCTGGCAGAGAACCCGGGTTCAATTCCCAGCACCCACATGGCAGCTAAGAATCATCTTTAACTCCAGTTTCAGGGGAATCCAGGCAGGTGGATCTTTGTGAGTTCAAGGCCAGCCTGGTCTACAGAGTGAGTTCTAGGACAGCTGGGACTACAGGGAGACCCTGTCTCAAAAAGACCAAAAAAAAAAAAAAAAGAAAAAGAAAAAAAAAGAAAAAAAAAAAAAAAAAAAAAAAAAACAAAAAAAAAAAAACAAAAACAACAAAAAAAAAAAAAAAAAAAAAAAAAAAAAAAAAAAAAAAGGAAAAGAAAACATTATAATAAGTAAATAAATAAATAAAATTTCAAAAAAAGGGCTAAGGCAAGCCAGGCGTGGGGTGCCCCACACTTTTTTTTTAAAGGCAGAGGCAGGTGGATCTCTGTGAATTCCAAGGCCAGCATGTCTACAAAGTGAGTTCCAGTCTGGCTGGGGCTACGGAGACCCTTGTCTCGAAAAGACCAAAAAAAAAAAAAAAAAAAAAAAAAAAAAAAAAGAGGCTAAGGTAAAGGTAGGAGATATGCAGGGAACTCCAAGCCAAGCCTAGGCTAGACACAAGGACACTGTAAGAACAACAACAAAACAAACTTCTTTTGTGGTGTGTGTGTCTTGTGTGGTGGGGTGTGTGTGGTGTTGTGTGTGTGTGTGTGTGTGTGTGTGTGTGTGTGTGTACTGTATGTATAAAGAGCTGGTGTCCTATTCCTGGTGCAGGAACACCTGTCTGGTAGGAAGCACTTATAACATTTGCTGGCTAGGTATAGGAGTGCACAGATGTTAGTGGTCATTATTCTACTGGAAATCCCTGGCCATAGTCTGTAATCCATCTGTGGTATCCAATAGAAGAACTCTTTGAAATTCTATAAATGCCCTCTGTGGACACATCTATAGAGGTTTGTTTTTCTAAATTGGCTGCCCAAAGAGGCCTCTGTTTGAGACTAAGGAACTCTGGGTTCACCAAGCTAGTGTAATTACCACCTCCACTTGGAGAAAACCCAGGTGACTCACAGTGGAAATGCCACCTATGCCTCAGGGACAAGAAAAGCACTGGACCATGGCCAGCTCCCACAAGGCACTGGCTGTCTGGCTCCACGCATGGCCCCAGCCCCGGCCGAGTTGTCTTCACCCCCCAGGAAGGACTCGGAGAAGAGAGGTGAGCTGCTCTGCCCACCCGCCCCACCCTCCTCAGCCTCACTTGCTGGCCTGCCAATGAGGAATTCACACAGAAGTGACATTTAATCTGTGACAGGTGATCAGCAGTCCTCTCCTCGGCTCTCTGAGAACAAGGACTAAGCCTTGGGCTCGCACAAATCGCAAAGCAAGCAGTGGATGCTCAATAATAAATCACTTTGCCTGTTTTAAAATAATGGTTTAGGAAAAGTCCCAGCATCCTGTTGAAAGACTGACAATCTGACAAAGGAGGTGGGCTTCAAGGGCAAGCAAGGTAAAAGCCAGGTGTCATAAACTGCCTGAGGTTTTGTGTAGGTAAATGTGGAGCCCCCCAACACCTGTCAGTCTTCAAGAAGCAGGCCTGGAGAAGGCACTTGGGCATTTATGATGAAGGATGCTCAGACAGAGTGATGGCAGGCAGGGATTTGGTGAATGAGGCAGTTTTTACCCTCCTAACTACCGCGTGAGGTCTTTGCTTCGTTGACTCCCATTTTATAGAAGAGAACACTAAGGCCAGAGACAGCCACTGGCCCAAGGCCCCACAGCTATTAGAAGAAAGCCACAGTTTGAGGCCATGTGACCCAGGTTCTAACCACTGCTGCAATGTTCACAGCTTCTGCCCCTGAGTTCTATTCTGCAAAATGTCTTCAAAGCAAAGTAATGTGAAACACATCGGTCTTTGATTCCTATTTTAAGACAAAATGATGGCTGGAAGGAAACAGATAAGGAGGTTATCCTTTCTGAAGCTCTGAGTTAGGCGACCCTCCCATAGGTGTGGGTCAGGTGACTGTGAGTAGAAAATGGGTGTATCCTGAGAGAGACAGTGGGGAGGTGGGGGCAGGTTCACTCCAGTCTGCACAATGGATTTGGAAATTACTAGCTAGACATGAAAATATACGAGTCATTGCAGACAAATTTAATCAACACAAGGAAGCAGACCCAAAGAGGAAAGGGGAATAGGTAGCTACAAATGAGAGAGGCAAGGCCAAGGGCAGGTCAGCCAGCAGACCTCACAGGAAGGCAGCCTGCTGAAGTCTCAGTGTGTGTGCACACATGATAGGTCGTCCCATGAAGTTCTAGTCTGAAATGATGCAAATCTGCCTAGGGAGTGGGTATGGTTAGCCAGGGGACAGCAGCTGGGCTCTCCCAGCCAGGAAGGAAGCTGGGCTGCAGCCCTGGGAATGCGGAAGACAGAAAGGGGGAAGGGATCTGGAGGCCAGCAGCCTCACAGCTCTGGGGTGTGGCCCAGCTTTTGGCCATGAGCCTTGAACTTAGTATCTGTTTTGGTAAAAGACCTGCTGGGCTGGGGCAGCATCTCAGGGGAGACAGGCCGTCTTCACAGGCACAGTTATCATTTAAGTGCAAAGGCTGCTACTGAAGAATACGCCATGGTGGCCTCAGTTTGATGGAAGCAGCAGGGACTCCCCAGTTGTCCTCCTGGAGCCAGGATGGCCCCAGGAACACTGGCTACCCGGAATGTGTGGGGCAGTGCTCAGAGACTGGAAGGTGGCCAGGCCTGGCCACACTGCCACCTTGATGGACGGGGAGAGCACAGCTTCCTGAAGCTGGCATTCTGGGGGGCAGTCCACATGTGAGAGGACTGACATTAGCTAAGGGGCTGGCTTCTGAGGCATGTGACCTGTACAGTCATAGAGGACCCTGGACAGTATGCTCAGCAGGCATCATGTTGAAATCCTTGGTGCTTTTATCTTACAATCTGTGTTTTCTAAGTGAACTCTGATGGGACAGGGCTACACATTCTAGGGCTCCAGAGCCCCAACTCACACATGTGTCTGCCCCACACACCTCCTGGTTTGGTAAGTGAACTCTGATGGGACAGGGCTACACATTCTAGGGCTCCAAAGCCCCAACTCACACATGTGTCTGCCCCACACACCTCCTGGTTTGGTAAGTGAACTCTGATAGGACAGGGCTACACATTCTAGGGCTCCAGAGCCCCAACTCACACATGTGTCTGCCCCACACACCTCCTGGTCTCCCTGTCTCCAGGTTCCCTGGGCTGTGTCCAGCCTCCTTCTTCCTACCTCACCTGTCCTGGTTCTTGGCAGAGAATGAGCCTATATATCCCCTACAGCATCTGAGGTGGGGCATGGCAGTGGCTCTCCCTGGCACTCTCACTGTGATCTAGGTCCCAATAGGTCTGGGTACATCCTTTAGGAGTTTCAGTGCTATACCCCCAGCCCAAATACCACATTTTCACTTTGCATTGAGCCCCCAAATTATGTAGGTGATCCCATGTGCCAGGACAATACCTAGGATCTACAGCATTAAACTCTGCTCTGTGTTGTCCCCAGCAAGAAGGGCCAGCTCCCTAGGCAACAGCTTGCCACAGAGACATCAGCTCAGCTCCACCTAATGGCCTCTCTATTCACCTTTGCGGAAGGCTACATCCTTGAGGAGCACAGTGCATTGACTCTTCCTGATAAAGCAGGGCTGAGCCAGGATGGAAAAAACCTCTAGCTAAACAAGTAACACTGACTAAAATGCTTTTTTTTTCTTTAATGTTTATTTATTTATTTATTTATTTAGAGTGTGTGTAGATCAGAAGACAACTTTCAGGAGTCAGTTCTCACCTTCCATCATGTTGATCCCAGGGATTGAACTCAGGTCATCAGGCTTGGAGACAAGTATCTTTACCTGCTGAGCCACCTTGCCCACCCACATTTGCTAAGATTCTCAAACTCAGAACCTGCCTGGTGTTCTAGGGAGCCCAAGGCTTGAGCAGCAGTTATGTGACAAGAAAAGGCCCTAGGGACTTTTATGTGAAAGGCCAGGCTTAGTGACCACACAAGTGTGGCTTCTATGTTTTAGGCCAGTTTCCAGCCTTACCAGGTAGCCAGCCATGGAGGTCTCGACTGGAGCAATGCACTTCCTTGAACTTTTGTAGCATTTCCTTTTGGTACAGGTAAATTGTATTGCACAGAAGAATCACCTTCTGCTTCATTGTGGAAGTATTTGAGAACCAACATCTAAGACTAGGGGGAGGGAAGGATGCTAGGCTTCAGGAAGAGGTTTCCTTTTCTTCTGGGAACTGCTTCCTCCTAGTTTTTATTGCTGTGTTAAAAACACTGAGGAAAAGCAACTTGGGGAGGAAAGAGTTGATTTCACCTTAGACCCAGGGCAATTGCTCAGGGCAGTAACCTGGAGGCAGGAACTGAAGCAGAGACCACAGAGGAATGCAGCTCACTGGCTTGCTCCCCTGGCCTCTGCTCAGCTTTCTTTTTTTTTTTTTTTTTTTTTGGTCTTTTCAAGACAGGGTCTCCCTGTAGCCCCAGCTGTCCTGGAACTCACTCTGTAGACCAGGCTGGCCTTGAACTCACAAAGATCTGCCTGCTTCTGCCTCCCAAGTGCTAGGATTAAAGGCGTGCACCACCACACCCAGATTTCTTGTACAACCCAGGACCACCTGGCCAAGGGTGGCACCAACCACAGTAGGCTGGGCCCTCCCACATCAACAGTCAAGAAAATGCCGCATAGATGTGTCCACAGGCCAATCCAGGAAAGGAAATTCCTCAATTGAAGTTCCCTCTTCACAGCTATGTCAAGTGGACAACTAAAGCTAGCCCCAACAGTTATTGACTAGATGGATCACTGCAATCAGCAGAGACCTAGACATGAATACAAAGGTGTACAAAGATGGAAAGATGGCCCTGTGCAGCGGCCCATGTTCTAGTACTGGGAGCAATCCCATGGGTACTGATTATGTCCATTCCCACTGCTGCGGGGACAAATCACCAAAATATTTCTCTAATCATTTACTTCTTTATTTATTTACTTACTTACTTATTTAATTTATATGTATGTATGATTTGTGTGTGAGTGTTTGTACCAGGCATGTGGAAGTCAGAGGTCAACTTGTAGGAGTCAGTTCTCTCTTTCCACTATGTCCATCCCTCGCATCAAACTCGGGTCTTCAATTGGTGGCAAGCACCCTTACCCACCAAGCTATCTTGCCAGCCCCCTAAATCCCCACCAACATAAATAACACAGTGTGTCAGCTTGTAGTTCTGCATACAAAACTAGTCCCAAACAGGTCTCAGGAGCTAAAGTCCAGGTGTTGGCAGGGCGGCATTTCTTCTGGAGGCCCCAGAGGAGACACTGTACTCTTGCCTGCTCCAGCTCCTAAGTGCTCCCTCCATTCACTGTCTGGAAGCCCCTTCCCCTTCCCATCTTCAAAACTGTCTAGCATCATGTTTTGTTTACTAAGCTCTTATAAGGGTATCTTATATATGGAGAATCTCTTCTAAGAACCTTTTGATTATGTTAGACACACTGGATAATCCAATGTCATTACCCATCTTGAGATTTTTTTGGGGGGGGGGACAGGACTGGAGAGATGGTTCAGCAGTTAAGAGCATTGGCTGCTCTTGCAGAGGACTTGGGTTTGGTTCCCAGCACCCATGTGGTAGCTGATAACCATCAGTAACTCCAGTTCCAGGGGATCTGATCCCTTCTTCTGACCTCTATGGGCATTGCACAACATGGGTGCACTTTAATACATGCAGGCAAAAGACTCATACACATAAAATAAAAAAATAATTTTAAAATCTTTTTTTTTGTCTTTTCAAGACAGGGTCTCCCTGTAGCACCAGCTGTCCTGGAACTCACTGTGTAGACCAGGCTGGCCTTGAACTCACAAAGATCCACCTGCCTCTGCCTCCAAAGTGCTAGGATTAAAGGCGTGTGCCACCACACTTGTCTAAAAAAAATCTTTTAAGTTTTTTTGAGGCCTAGTTTCATGTAGTCCAAATACACGACATCGATAAGAATGACCTTGAACTCCTGATCCTCTTTCCCCCATCTCCCAAATGCTGGAATGACAGGCATGGACCACCATGCTCAGATTTCTGCAGCACTAAGGGACTGACCAAACTCAGAGTTCTGAGCATGCTAGCCAAGCACTCTATTAACTGAGCTATCTCAGCTCCTATCTCGAGATTTTTAATCATGTCATGTGAACTTCTCTTGGGGAAACATGGACAAACATTCCTTTACTCCAGACAGGGCTCCCACGACTGACTGAAGTAATTATTCTACCTTAGTCTAGATAAACCAATGAGTTTATTGGGCTTGTTTACAGGAACATATGCAACCCCAAACAGCTGCATCACTGCAATATCTCACAGTATGGGGTGACAACTTCCCCATAGCTACATGGGTAGAGTAATCCCTTCAGTAACTTCCCAGAGTACTGAGAAGTTGCAGCTGGGATAATTGTATAGAGCTGGGAGGGCCCCAGGAAGCAGCGTCTAGACAATCAGGTGAAGGTCTAATGACCTTCCACTTCCTCCTCCTATGAGAGATTGTCAGCAGGACTCCTCTTGTTTAGGGTAACCCCAGTTCTGACTAAGGTGATAATGGCAGTTACACTTGGAAGACAGCATTCTAACAAATCATTTCTGCAAAGTCCCTTTTGCTACAAGAAGTCACATACGGGGTTCATGGATTAGGGACCATTCCTCTGTCTGCCACACAAAGAACTACAAGTCAAAGTCAGAGACACTCAGGGAAGTGAAACAAAGGGAATTAGTGGCTCCAGGAAGGGAGAAGTAGCATTTGTGGATCTGGGGGGGCCCTTCAACCAGGTGTCACCTCAGATTAGGTGGCAGGGTGGTACCAGGCATGCAGCAGCAGATCAAGCCACCACCTGCAGCACCAGGCAGGTGGAGGGCACATGGCAGATGCACTCATCATGTTGCCTGCATGCCCCTTCTCTTCTGATAGACACTGTACTAGGTGGTCCTCAAGCAAGATGGCCTTGACATCCCCAAAGCCCCAGCTGGTGAGAGCAAGGCAGGGAGGCAGCTCACACTGATTCACAAACATGTAGTCTAATCATGGCCAGTTGCCTGGCTGGCCAGCAGCTGGTCTGCCCCAGGAATTTGGACTGCTAGACATGGAGAGAGTCTGAGAGCTAGTGGTGGAGGCTGGAGCTCAAAGGACACAGGGAAAGCCAGCCCTGAGGCAGCAGAAGCCAGAAGGCCCAGGGGAGATAACGTTCTGTGAGAGGAAGCCATGAGTCAGCAGGAGGTGTAGGAAGTTCAGCTGTGAGTCAGGCCTATCCCCAGGCCTGCTGGACAGCAGGAGCAGATGAGAAAATGGGAGGAGTTGGAGAGACACTGAGTCACCATGAGTCCTGCTGCCCATGGGGCTAGAAGCCCTGGATGACCCAGCCCCTGAGGCTCTGCCCTGGTTCCTGTCCTCACCACGACTCTCCAGGCTGGACTGTGTCTTGGTCCTGGTTCCCATTCAGGAAACCCAACAAGCACAGAACCCTAGAGATGGGCCAGACCTGCAGCAGTGGCAGGGAGCAGACATAGGCAGGCCCAGCCCCAACTCACCTCTCAGCTCCTTTCTCTCAGACATGTCCCTCACCAGCTCCCTCCCATGACCACCCCTGTGCCTCAACTGCTGGCATTCCTGTGGACCGTGAGTGGCACAGCACCACCATAGCACTGCCAACCCAGCTTTCCTCATATAAGCTGAAATGGGCTGCTAGAGCTCCATGCTGGGACTCCCTGGGAACTACAGAGGCATCTGGGATCACTTGTTTCTGTGCACAGTACTGGTAAAACTCAAGTTGGGTCTCTCCAGCTGACCTGCCTTGGACCATTCTCTTAATTTCAGGACAAGTCTATCCATTAATCATCTAATATTATTAGAGCTGAGATGGAGGCTACAGTGGAGGTAGCTACATGTATGTATATATTACTTGCACAGGACTTAAATTACATAGGTCAGTTCAGATACTGTAAAGCATTCTAAGAAAGCAAAACCAGTCTGGGAATATAGCTGGGTGCTAAGCCCTACTGCTTACCACGTATGCCCACCGGGTTCAATCCCAGTACTTCCAAATCAAACAAAAGTACTCACAGAAACAAAAATGGAGCCTTGTAATGGTGAGAGGTAGTTAAAGAGTCAGGAAAGGCCTCTTGGAAAAGATAACTTCTGAGCTAAAATCAGAATGCAGGGGCTAGAAAGATGGCCCAATGGTTAAGAGCTCTGGCTGTGCTTACAGAGAACCCAGCTTTGGTTCCCAGTACCCACATTATGGCTGACAATAATCTGTAACTCCAGTTCTAAGATCTCCAATGTCCTCTTCTGGCTTCTGTGTGCATTGTATGCATGGGCACACTTACATACATGTAGACAAAACAGTCATACACAGAAAATAAAAATAAATAATAATGCTGGCCATGGTGGTGCATGCCTTTAATCCCAGCACTCAGGAAGCCAAGGCAGGGGGATCTCTGTGAGTTCAAAGCCAGGCTGGTCTACAATAGTGAATTCCAAGCCAGCTGGTGCTAGAGGGAGACCCTGTCTATAAATAAACAAACAAACAAACAAATAAATAAATAAATAAATAAATAGTAAAAATAAAAATAGAATGCAGTGAGGGAGCCAGCCATGTGAGACTCTGTGAGGACAGCACTGCAGGAAGGCTGTCTGGTATGTATCCAAGCATTTACCAGAGACCTAACATTAAGTTAGCATTTAATTATTGGCAGCATCTACCGTGGCTTCAAGACAGTGGTGGGAAGTGCCTAGAAAAATTTCACAGTGAATTACACTGTGATATACAGACACCAAAAAGATATCCGAAAAAAAATTTTTTTTGGTCTTTTCGAGACAGGGTCTCCCTGTAGCCCCAGCTGTCCTGGAACTCACTCTGTAGACCAGGCTGGCTTTGAACTCACAAAGATCCACCTGCCTCTGCCTCCCAAGTGCTAGGATTAAAGGCATGCACCACCACGCCTGGCAGATATCCAAAATTTTAAGACCAAAATGACTGACTTTGAGTGGTCCCAGCTGACCATCTCCCTTGGTCCATGAAGAATTCTAACTTGGCCCATGTTCTTCTTTCTTCAAGGCAGACCCTGTAAGCCCAGGTGGCTTCTTGGCCCATGTTCTTCTTTCTTCAAGGCAGACCCTGTAAGCCCAGGTGGCTTCTTGGCCCATGTTCTTCTTTCTTCAAGGCAGACCCTGTAAGCCCAGGTGGCTTCTTGGCCCATGTTCTTCTTTCTTCAAGGCAGACCCTGTAAGCCCAGGTGGCTTCTTGGCCCATGTTCTTCTTTCTTCAAGGCAGACCCTGTAAGCCCAGGTGGCTTCTTGGCCCATGTTCTTCTTTCTTCAAGGCAGACCCTGTAAGCCCAGGTGGCTTCTTGGCCCATGTTCTTCTTTCTTCAAGGCAGACCCTGTAAGCCCAGGTGGCTTCTTGGCCCATGTTCTTCTTTCTTCAAGGCAGACCCTGTAAGCCCAGGTGGCTTCTTGGCCCATGTTCTTCTTTCTTCAAGGCAGACCCTGTAAGCCCAGGTGGCTTCTTGGCCCATGTTCTTCTTTCTTCAAGGCAGACCCTGTAAGCCCAGGTGGCTTCTTGGCCCATGTTCTTCTTTCTTCAAGGCAGACCCTGTAAGCCCAGGTGGCTTCTTGGCCCATGTTCTTCTTTCTTCAAGGCAGACCCTGTAAGCCCAGGTGGCTTCTTGGCCCATGTTCTTCTTTCTTCAAGGCAGACCCTGTAAGCCCAGGTGGCTTCTTGGCCCATGTTCTTCTTTCTTCAAGGCAGACCCTGTAAGCCCAGGTGGCTTCTTGGCCCATGTTCTTCTTTCTTCAAGGCAGACCCTGTAAGCCCAGGTGGCTTCTTGGCCCATGTTCTTCTTTCTTCAAGGCAGACCCTGTAAGCCCAG
>VZQC01007611.1:499451-511050 GCA_009823505.1 Rhizomys pruinosus
TGTTTCTTTTTTTTTTTTTTTTTGTCTTTTCGAGACAGGGTCTCCCTGCAGTCCCAGCTGTCCTGGAACTCACTCTGTAGACCAGGCTGGCCTTGAACTCACAAAGATCCACCTGCCTGGCATGTTTCTAAGACATTCTACAATAGAGGGTATCTATCCCCACCTGAGGCTCTCATGGAGGCTGGCTGACTCCACGCTTGGCTCTTGGGACCCCGACTGTGTCCTATCCTTTCCCCATCCCTGAACAGAAGGACCCAAGTCCTCCACACTGCACAACTTGCCTGTGGCCCTTGAGGTGGCTCCACGAAGAGGCCAGGCTGTACCCTGCTCTAAATTCTTGCATATTATATAAAATAGTAGTTTTCAGACTGTGCCTTGCCTGTGTGACCCCATTTAATACTCTCCCTGTATTTGATAAGCTGTGATCCTCCCCTGAACATAACTTCTCTCCATTTCAAATATAAATGCCAAGACTGGGGACTCTGCATCATTTGTACAAGTAAACAGCCACCATCTGTCCAGCATGATCCATGAGACACAGGCTAATATGTAACTTATTTACATGAGTAAATGGTGGGAACTGAGGCTATGGCTCTGTGGGTAGAGTGCTTGCCTGGCATGCATGAAGCTCTGATTTCAGTTCCCAGCACAGTATAACTGGGGGTGTTGGCACCTGTGATCTCAGTGCTTTGGGTGGGGGCAGGAGGATAAGAAGTTCAGGGTCATCCTTGGCTACATGACGAGTGGGAGGCTAACCAGGGCTACATAAAACTTTGTCTCAAAAACAAAATATTATCAACTATGAAAATCAGGAACACATGACAACAGGCATATCAAAACTCTATCAACACTCTGGAGGCAGAAGCAGGCAGATCTCTCTGAGATCGAGGCCAGCCTGGGGCTACAGGAAGCCCATCTCTGGGGGGGGGGAAGAAAAAGAAAAAAGAAACAAACAGAAAACCTCCATCAGAGGACTGAAGAGATCACTTGGCAGTTAAGAGCACTCATTGTTCTTGCAGAGGACCCAGGTTCAATTCTCAGCACCCACATGGCGGCACACAAGTGTCTGTGACTCCACATCTGGGGAATCTGACATGTACATACATACATGTAGGCAAACCAATCATATACATTAAAAAACAAAACAGACAAGCCAGGCCTGTTAAGCTTATCAAATATACCAGACCAACACATGATATAGTCCCCCCTCAGCTGGGATGATGATGAAGGAGGAGCACCCCAAGACAGAGATGTGGCAGACACAGTGACCTCTTACCTGTTGCTCATCTCGAGCCTCATCCAGGAAATCTGCCACAGTAAATAACCTCTATGTCTGTCCCCAGGCTCCAGCTCAGTGCTTCTGTCTGTGACACATAGTCTACTTCAGCTGACAGACACTTAAATGGCCTGCCAGCAGAACCTGCTTTTGCCAACCTCACGCTTGAACAGCTCCAGATCTGCTGTCATGAGACTCTTGTCCTGTCCTCTGTAGGGCCGCTTCTGTCTTGGTGCAGTCTCTTCAAACCATGAAGCCCCTTTGACCCCCCCCTTAGCTATGTGTGTGTGTGTGTGTGTGTGTGTGTGTGTGTGTGTGTGAAGTATAATGTACTCTGTGATCTGAGAGTTAATATTAGTAATTAATATTGGAATAAAAGAACCCATGAAGGAGGCTGGGGATGACCTCAGTTGGTGGAGAGTTTGTCCAGTGTGTTCAAAGCCTTCTGGGTTTGTCCCCAGCACCACAGAAGCCAGGCTTGGTGGGAAAGGCTGTGATCCCAGCACTCTGAAGATGGATGCAGAATCAGAAATTCAAGGTCATCTGCCTGAGCTACAGGAAACTGTCTCAAAAAGACCTCGTGATAACCAATAGCCATGTCTACCAAGTGACATCAGGAGTACTTGATGAATTAAAGCTGATGAAATGAATTCATCACTATTCCTTAAATTCTGACACTGTGGAAAGACCTAAACATGCCTGTGTTGCTAGCATGGCATTCTCCTTAGCCAGCTTCCAGAATGGGAACTGACAGGCAGGAGTCCTTGACTGCCTGCCCTGCCCGGCCCCTTCCTGGTGGTCCTTTCATTGAGAGGGAAGGCGCAAGAATCTGTCCAACAGCTTCTCCTCTCCACCTTGTGCACAGCCCCATGATTGTTGCCTTGAGATTCCAAACAGTGTTGGGGGGGCGTGGAGGGGGGTGTGAGCCAGGGCTGCATCCTCAGCTCACCACCCTTGAGATTCAGGCTCCAGTTTCTTCTCTATTTTTGTCTTTTACTCCAGGAGGTCAGAAGGGAGCTGAGGTCACTCGGGCACAGGGACAGTGAGTCCATGATGTCTCCAGGAGGTCAGAAGGGAGCTGAGGTTACTCGGGCACAGGGACAGTGGGTCCATGATGTCTCCAGGAGGTCAGAAGGGAGCTGAGGTCACTCAGGCACAGGGACAGTGGGTCCATGATGTCTCCAGGAGGTCAGAAGGGAGCTGAGGTCACTCGGGCACAGGGACAGTGGGTCCATGATATCTCCAGGTCAGAAGGGAGCTGAGGTCACTCGGGCACAGGGACAGTGGGTCCATGATATCTCCAGGAGGTCAGAAGGGAGCTGAGGTCACTCGGGCACAGGGACAGTGGGTCCATGATGTCTCCAGGAGGTCAGAAGGGAGCTGAGGTCACTCGGGCACAGGGACAGTGGGTCCATGATATCTCTAGGAGGTCAGAAGGGAGCTGAGGTCACTCGGGCACAGGGACAGTGGGTCCATGATGTCTCCAGAAGGTCAAAAGGGAGCTGAGGTCACTCGGGCACAGGGACAGTGGGTCCATGATGTCTCCCTACTGGGAGGGGATGGAGACACCTGGGCATGAGCTCCTGCAGCTGTTCATGGATTAGAGCACGGCTTATGCTTCCAGGCTCAAAACTCAGGGTCTCATATAGAACATGCCAGTGACTAGCAGCCCAGAGTCTGCCTACCCTCCACAGCCTGTAGTCCCCAGAGATCGGGGTGGCAGGGATCCAGGACTCCATGCCCCCAGCTTCCTCCTCCCTGGACCCTCTCAGCCTGCTCCCACAGGAAGCACCCCCTCCCCACCTACAGACCATTTCCTACAGAGGAAATCTCCTTTGTCCCTGGAAGAGCAAATCTGGCTCTGAGAGGCCAGGTCCCTTGGGGGCTTGTGTGCTGCTTCCTTCTTGGCACTTGGCCCTGGACTCCTGGGCCCCTCAACTGCCTGGCTGTCCAGACATGGCTCTCCCAGAGGCTGGCAGTTAGGAGCACAGCCACAGCAACCAGTTGGACAACTAGGACTTGGTTGCTGCCCCCTGGCATCATACAAGGTTATAAATAGAATACCTCAATGCAGAAGGTCCCACAACTATCCAGAACTATCCAGAATCATCCAGAATCATCCAGAATCTCCCAGAATCACTCAGCAAAAGCTCATCCAAAACTTCTCATGTGAAGAAACTGAAAACTAATATAATTATAGTCTCTCTGTGTCTCTGTCTCTGTCTCTCTGTGTGTGTGTGTATGTGTGTGTGTTTGTGTGTGTGTGTGTGTGTGTGTGTGTGTTCTATATGTTGCTGGGATTAGAATACAGGACCTTGAGCATGCCAAACCAGTGCTCTACCATTGAGCTATGATAGCCCAAGCCTAATAGCAGCTGCTTAATTGTGATAAAATATGCAAAACATGAGGGCACCACCCAGCAGCATTTTTCATACTTTGCTCAAGTGGAACCATTGTCCCTCTTCCAAATGGAAACCCTGTCCACATTGAGCATCAACTCACCAGGGGCGGTGCATGCCTTTAATCCCAGCACTTGGGAGGCAGAGGCAGGCAGATCTCTGTGAGTTCAAGTTCAGCCTGGTCTACATAGCTTACTCCAGGATAGCTGGGGCTAGAAGACCCTATCTCAAAACAAAATAAAACACATCAGCTCCCTGTTCCTCCTTCTACAGGCTCAGACACCCAGGTTCTACTTTCCCTTAGGAATGTGACTTCTGGAGCTGGAGAGACGGCCTAGAGGTTAAGAGTGACGACTGCTATTGCAGAGGACCTGGGCTCGATTCCCAGCACCCACATGGTGGCTAAGAACCATCTTTAACTCCAATTCCAGGGGAATCTGATGCCTTCTTCTGAACTCTGCGGCATCGCATGACACGGGTGCACAAACTTACATGGCGAGAGTACATTCATACACACACAAAATTAAAAAAACAAAAGGAATGTGACTTCTCCACAGTCCTCCCAGGAGTGGGGTGGGGAGTCTTTGTCCTGCGATGGGCTTATCCCCCTCAGTGCGATGTCCTCTAGGTTCACCCTGCTGCTGCCGGGGTCAGAATTTCTTTCCTCTGGAGCCTCAACAACATTCCATTATGTGGACATTCTATGTTGTGATTGTTCATTCATCCAAGGTAGACATTTGGGCATGAGTGTTCATGTGTGTGCAGGAGGACACGTAT
Source organism: Rhizomys pruinosus (assembly GCA_009823505.1). NCBI lineage: Eukaryota > Metazoa > Chordata > Mammalia > Rodentia > Spalacidae > Rhizomys > Rhizomys pruinosus. Next base: position 503,904 of record VZQC01007611.1, read on the forward strand.
GTGCATGCATGTGGAGGCTAGAGGTCAACCACAAGTGTCATCCTCAGAAAAATGTTCCATCTTCTTTGAGACAGGGTCTCACATTGAACTGGAACTCACCAACAAGGCTAGCCAGGCTGCCCAGCAGGCCCTGGGGATCCTCCTGCCTCTGTCTCCCCAGGACTGGGATTACAAGTGGGACCTGACACACAGAATTTTTACATGGTTTCTGGGGTCCAATTCAGGCCCTCACACTTGAAGGCAAGTGCTTGACCTCTGTGCTTTCACCATCCCCTGCTTCCACCTTGTCTTACTTTGCCTTTAATTGCTATGATAAAAACACTGACCAAAACCAACTTGTGGAGGAAAGGGTTTATTTTATCTTAAATCTCCCAGGTCACACTTCGTCACTGAGGGAAGTCAGAGCAGGCACTCAGGGCAGGAACCTGCAGCACAGACCGTGGAGGATGCTGCTTAGTGGCTCGCTCCTCCTGCCTATATTCAGCCTGCTTTATCTATAACACAAGACCACATGTCCAGGAATGGCACTGCCCATAGTGAGCTGGGCCCTCCCACATCACTCAGTAATCAAAATGCCCACAGACATGACCAGAGACCAATCCAATTGAAGAAACTCCTCAATTGAGGTTCCCTCTACCCAGATGTATCAAGTTGACAACTAAAGCTACCAGCACATACCTTTTGGCTGCTGTGAAGAACGCTGCTTTAACCTGCATGTGCAAACATCGATTACAGGTCCTGTTCTCAATTACTTGGGGGTACCAAGCAAGAGGCAGATTGCTGGATCATATGTAGGCTCTGGTGTAATGTCTTCCCCAGTCGCTGCCCTGTCTTACAGACCCTGGGTGCTATATGATGGCTCCCTTTCCTCTTCATCCTTGCTAGCACTAGTCATTTTCTGTCCATCCTGAAGGATGTGAGAGGCCATGTCACTGTGGGTTTGACTTGCATTCTCCACTGACTAGCAGTGAGGTTTCATGTCCATGTGGGCTGTCGCACATCTATGGGAAAATGTCTCTTTAAATTCTCTGCTCCCATTGGAATCAGGGCTTTGGCTTTTCTGAGCTGGCTATTATGTTGTCTAGGTCACAGGGTAGCCAATAATGAGATTTTTTTCTAGATCCTGACCCCCTCATTGGATGCCTGGTACATAGGGGCTGGTGGGGGGAGAGCCAAAATGGGTCCCCACTATACACCCTCAATACCCCCTGCTTCCCTCCACCTGCCTTTGTCCCTCTCAGCTTCCTTTGGCTGTTTTGATAATCTTCAAATTCTCAGCCATGTGGTCCTAGGTTCAAGTCTGGCCATTGGGCACAAGATAAGACCCCAGGGACCACACGCGTGCAACCTGCTGTCTTCTGTCTGCCTTGAACCCAGTATTACAGATGAACAACAGTGAATTATTGTTGTTTTCTGAGACATGGTCTCATTGTGTAGCCTAGGATAGCCTAGACCATGAAATCTTCCTGCCTCAGTCTACCCGGTGCTGAGATTATAGGTGTGTGTCACCATGCCCAGTGAAAGAATGACCTTATTGCTTCTGGAAAAAGGGCTGGACAGGTGATGGCTAGCCTCCACTGTCAACTCAGACATAGAATCACCTGGAAGACAAATCTCTGGGTCGGTCTATGAGGGCGTTTGCAGAGAGCTTTAACCGAAGTTAAATGAATGTGGGTGGCAGCTCCCTAAACTGCTTTTGTCAGGTGCGAGAGAGATGGCTCAGCAACTAAGACAGCTTACTGACCTGTCGGAGGACTTGAGCTCAGATCGTCCCACCCATGTGGGGCAATGTACACCTGCAACTCCAGCTCCAAGGGATCCCACACCCCCTTTCTGGCCTCTTTGGGCACACACACACATACACACACACCATATACACAGGCACACACACACACACACCATATACACAGGCACACACACACACACACACACACGCCTATGCCCACATATACACACAAATAAGATATAAACCTTTGAAAAAACATTTCTCCTTCATATTTTATGTTTATGGGTACATTGCCTATATGTGTATATGTGCACCTGTATCAGGCAATGCCCAAGGAAGTCAGAAGAGGGCATTGATCCCCTGGAAATGGAGTTGGGATGGTTGTTAGCTGCCATGTTAATGCTGGGAATTGAACCCAGGTCTTCTGTAAGAGCAGCCAGTGCTCTTTTAACCACAAGAAATCTCTCCAGCCCCTACTGAACCTAAAAGAAAAAGTTTTAAAGTTGCTTTCATCAGTTATTTTTCTCAGCAAAGAGAAAATAACTAATATATAGGGTGACTAGATATCAGCCCAGAGGGTCCCAGTGCTGACCATGAGGCCTCGCTCTGCACACAGAGCTTATGTTAAGCCAGAATCCTACACCTTGCCTGCATAGGCCACCATTTCTTGGGCTTTTTGTACCTGAAAGCCAAGCACTTTCCAATTACCCCAGGACCTGATGCCTGTAGCTTGCTTTCCTGGCTCTGTCCTGGGGATGTAACTCTCTTCAGTTCAACCAGATCTCACAGCCTACCCTTCCTTATCTCTGGACTACAGGTTTCTCTGCCAGGAGAGAGGGCAGCTCCATACTCTGGCCACAGGACTAGCTTGACCTGTTTCCTACACACCCTCTCTGAGCTTGGACTGCTGCCCCTTCCTTCTCCCTTATCCCATGGCCAGTCCTGGTCTGGCAAGCTGCTTCCTGCTTCTAGAGCATTCTGCATAGTTGGTCCACAGCAGCGTCTGCTCTGAGGTTCCCTCTGCTTAGCCCCAGCTGGGCCCGGATGCAGGGTGGTTACTGCAGAGGAGTCCTACCCTGTGTCCCAGCCTAAGACTTGGTCCAGCCAAGGAGCTTGAGGCCCTGCATAGGTGGGAGAGAAGTCCTGAACAGTTCACACTCCACAGGCACCCTCCATCATGGAGGCAGAGGAATTGGGGCCATTTCCCTGGCTCCCTCTTTAGCCAGCTCTCCTAGGTGTGTTCTACAAGGTGCCTGTGGCAGTCCATTGCCAATCTTCCCACACAAACTTGTTGTGGCAAAGCCTGTCTCTATCCTGATTCAAGAGGATCTCAGCCACCTAGGAAAGGGCCCACACTCAGCCCACAGTCAGGCGTGGGTCTGCTTCTTGGTCTTAGCACTCCTAAGCTGTCTAGCTTTAGCCAATTTCTCCATTCCTCTGCCCCCATTTTCCTCCTTTGTAAAATGAGTAACGAGTCCTCAAGTGTTCTCTTACATCCACTGATGGAAATTCAGACTTAAAATTGGACCAGCCTCTGGAACAGACTCTGGTGTTCTGCAAATGGTCTGGGAGGGAAAAGGCCCCAAGTTGGAGGTCTTGTCCCCTGCTCATGACAAGGGAGGAACAAAGTAGGTCCCAAGGTGGCCTGACATTTCCTAGCCCCAAGAACAGCTGGTTGTTAAAGGGCAGGAGCCCAGCCTTGCAATGGCTGCAGTCCCAGAATGGCCTCCTCAAGCCCATGCACAGCTGCTGCCAGCCCACAAGTGTAGGACCCTCTGGGGTGTTGGGGGAGCGCCACACCTGTGATGGGGCAAAAGCAATGGCAGGTGAGACAGGCCTACTCGGGCTGCTCCCTGCTTCTCCATTCTGTAGACAGGAAGAAGAAGGAAGAATGGAGGGAGGAAGGGAGAGAGGAAGGAAGCCAAGGAAGTAGGGAGGGAGAAGGAGGGAGAGTGGGAGAGAGAGCTTTATCTTCCTGCTCATCTGTGAGCTGATGGTAGGCTGACAAGTTCAGAGCCAGATGGGATAACTTAGTGTGATTCTGAATCAAAAATAAAAAGTGCAATGAGGTCTTGGGATTTAGCACAGTGTTAGAGCCTTGCCTAGCACTCAGAAGCCCTGGGTTCAATCCCCAGTACCAAAAAGTGGAGAGACTGGGCTTTTATTTATACTTTACATGGACAGGAACCATTCATTAAACCCATTTAAGCAAATAGACCCCTCACAGGCAGGTGTGGGAATGAACTCAAGTGTCTGAAGGCACCAAACATGGTGGCTGGTGGGAGATGAGCAGAGCACCTGACAGGGCCTGCTGACCTGGAGCTATGGCACTCACCTGACAGGGCCTGCTGACCTGGAGCTATGGCACTCACCTGACAGGTGCCTGCTGACCTGGAGCTATGGCACTCACCTGACAGGTGCCTGCTGACCTGGAGCTATGGCACTCACCTGACAGGTGCCTGCTGACCTGGAGCTATGGCACTCACCTGACAGGTGCCTGCTGACCTGGAGCTATGGCACTCACCTGACAGGTGCCTGCTGACCTGGAGCTATGGCACTTGGGCTCCAGGCTGTGTTCTTGGGCTGAGCCCAGGCTCACACAAGCAGTGCCTGATGAATGCTCAGGGTACCTGCCTGGACAGGGACACTTTCCAGAGAGGGTTGGCGTCCTTTGTTCCTATGCCTGGCTTCTTGGCTCACCTTGAGTCAGCCCTGAAGCAGGTTTTCTCACCCTGGCTCCCCAGGCAGACCAGGCAGAGACTATTCCAGTGTGTCTTACTGCAAACTCCCAGCCAGGCAGATCACAGAAGCAGTTTCTCTCTCTTCCAGCTCCTTGCTTGTTAGGTTCCACAAGGACCTCCTGCATAGATCTGGGGTGGCATAGAGAAATTCCAAGCACTCGTAAATAATGTAATGACACCATGTTTGGTTCCAAAAACACAACACACAGAAGCCTAACTCTCCAATCAGCACCTTGTCAGGCAGTGAGAACTGTCTTGTGGTTAAGATTGGTTTGGGTGCCTTCCAAAGGAAATTCATGTTGCTATGGCCTATGCGTGCTTTGTATACATGTGTGTGCACATATGCTGCATGTGTGCATATTTGTGTGTGCTGTGTGCTGTATGTATGAATGTTTGTGTATAGGCACATGTGTATGTGTGTACCTTATGTGTGCATGTGTTCGTGCTTGTGTGGGGTGATGTGCATGCTTCTGTGTGCATGAGTGAGTGCTATCTATGTTCCCGAGCAAAGGACAAGGCTCTGATTCAGTCCTTCCTGGACACTGGTGAGGATGGTATTGCTGTCTGTATGGTAGTGCTTTTCTGTCTTCCAATCTTTGTCCTATTAACTCATTTGAGCATCTTAATACCCAGCTGACCAGCATTACTGCAGTTTTAGCGTTGGACAAACCACATTGTAGAGAGGTGATTTACTGTCACAAAGCTAGGATATGGGCCAGGAGTGATGGTGCATGCCTTTAATCCCAGTACTCAGGAGGCAGAGGCAGGTGGATTTCTGTGAGTTCAAAGCCAGCTTTGAGTTTGCCCATGGAGGGCAGGCAAAGGTCAAAAGCAAGATGCCCTTGGCTTGTTTTTGAGACAGGCTCTTATGCAGCCCAGGCTGGCTTCAAACTTGCCTTATAGCCAAGGATGACCTTGAACTTCCGATCCCCCTGCTTCGACCTCAAGTGTACTGGGATTACAGACGTGCTCCAGCCCGGCTGATGTGGTATCAGGGCTGGTGCATACTGGGCAAGCTCTCCAACTGAGCCACACTCCCAGTCCCTTGTTTGGTTTTTATGAGATGAGGATACCTTCATCTCATACTAGTTCATGTTGACCTAGAACTCACTGTGTAGCCCAGGCTAGCCTCCTATTCATGTCAGCCCCCTGCTTTAGCTTCTTGAGTGCTGGGATTACAGATGTGCAGCACCATGCCTGGCAAAAGATGCACATCTGTTGAGATCCCAGGCCACCCTCCTGGCAAATGAACTTTTACCCAGCCACGTGCGAAGGCTGAGGGGCTCTAATGTCAGGTGGGAATCCTGCAGTCAATAGCAGGGGAGAGGTGGAGCCAGGAGCCCAGAAAAGGCAAGGGCAGGAAGGCAGCATGAGGTGTTTGTACACGCGTGCATGCATGGGAGTGTGCATGTGCACAGGTGTAGAAGGCAGTGTTTACAACAGTGTTCATGAGCTCAAGCATGAGGGCTTTGATTCCATGTCAAGTGCCCCCAGGCCACACAGGGGTGACTCAGTGACTTGGTGGTCACACTGGCTGGGTGGCAGAAATGGGAGAGAGGAAGGAAACCCAGAGACAGGAGACTGGAGCTATGAGGAGAGGCGGCTCGGAGCTGAAATGCTAGCACACATTCCCACAAATGTGACCCATGGAGACCTTAGGCAGCTTCTCACCAGGAGAGCGGGGAGAAGGCGTGACGTGGCGGCTCTGCAACGGGCTCAGGGTTAGACCCCAGTCCTGTCCTGTCTCTTCATACATGGCCATCCTTAAATTCTCTTCCCTCTTCCTAGGTCAATGTACATCAGAAATGACGGCTTCTCCAGCGCTTGGCAAATGTCAGTGCCATTGCTCAAGCAGAGCACCAGCCTGGGGGAGCCTGGGAGCGCCGGCTCAGAGCACTGCTCAGAGGCTGCTTCCTCAGAGAGCTTTTCCCGTTTCTCATGCAGGTGCCCCCTGCCTGTCCCTGGGCAGGCCTAGGTGCACAGCAATACAAATTAGATTCATCTGGGAAGAGGAAACCTTAACTGATGAATTTCCTCCATCAGAATGGGCTGTGGGCAAATCTGTGGGGTATTTTCTTGACTACTAATTGACGTTGGAGGGCCCACCCCACTGTGGGCAGTGCCATCCCTGGGCTGTATAAAAAAGTAGCTCTAGCCGGGCGTGGTGGTGCATGCCTTTAATCCCAGCACTTGGGAGGCAGAGGCAGGCTGATCTTTGTGAGATCAAGACCAGCCTGCTCTACATAGTGAGCTCCAGGCCAGCTGGGACTACAGGGACACCCTGTCTCAAACACACACACACACACAGAGTAGCACTACAGGGACACCCTGTCTCAAACACACACACACACACACACACACACACACACACACACACACACACACAAAGTAGCTCTACAAGCCAGTGTTCCTCCACTGTCTGTGCCTCGTGTTTATTTCCTGCTTCCAGGTTCCTGCATGAGTGGCTGCCACTGGTGAAGGACTGAGCGGAAGCGGAAGTAGAATCTTTCCTCCTGCAGGTTGCTTTTGATCATTATTTTATCACAACAGAGAAATCAAGCTGGAACAGAAAATCAGATGGAGCTGTTTGGAAGTACCAAAGTTTAAAATTTATGTTTTCTTTTTTGTTGTTGAAAACTTGTATTTTCTTTTTTTTTTTTTTTTTTTTTTTTTTTTTTTT
>VZQC01007611.1:523157-560582 GCA_009823505.1 Rhizomys pruinosus
AGCTGACCAGAGCCCACAGATTACAGAGTCCTGATGATCTCTGCTTCCCTTTGAAACTAGAAACTTCACAAGCCTGGCCTCCATCTTCTACAACTCTTTCAGCAAAACTGCTCCAATTTCCACAGCCACGATGATCTTTAGGCATTCAGTGATCTTCCCAGCCCAAAGTTCCAAACACCTCCACAATCCTTCCCCAAAACCCCAAGGTCAGGTCTGTCACAGCAATACCCCACTCTTCTGGTACCAATTTCTGTTCTGGTTTGTCTTCCATTGCTGTGACAAAACACTCTGACCAAAACCGACTTGGGGAGGAAAGGTTTTATTCAGCTTACATCTCCTGGGTCAGTTCATTACCAAGGGAGCCCAAGACAGGAACTCAGGGTAGGAACCTGGAGGCAGGAGCTGAAGCACAGGCCATGGAGGAATGCTGTTCACTGGCTTGCTTCCCTGGCCCATGCTCAGCCTGCCCTCTTATACTGTACACAACAACCTGCCCAGGATGGCACCACTCATTGTGGGCCAGGCCCTCCCACACTGCTTGACCATCAAGACAATACTCCACAGATGTGGCCACAGGCCAATCCAATGGAGCCAATTCCCCAATTGAGGCTCCCTCAACCCAGGTGTGTCAAGTTGAAACTAAAGCTATCCAGCACAGCTGGAGAGATGGCCTAGCGGTTAAGAGCACTGAATGCTCTTGCAGAGGACCCTGGTTTGATTCCTAGTACCGACTTGGTGGCTGAGAACCATCTTTAACCCCAGTTCCAGGGGAATCCGACACCCTCTTCTGACCTCCACGGCATTGCACAACATGGGTGCACAAACCTACATGCAGACAGTACATTCACACACATAAAAAATAAATTAAAAAAACAAAAAGAGCACTGGCTGCTCCTGCAGAGGACCCAGTTTCCATCCCCAGCACCAACAACCATCAGTAACTCCAGTTCTACAGGTTCAGACACTCTCTTCTGGCTTCCATAGGTGCACTTACGTACTACATGCAGGCAGAACATGCATACCCATTAAAAAAATAAGTGAAAAGAACTAAGGAATACCATTCAATGGTGGAGCACTTGCCTCGCATGTAGGAAGCCTGGGGTGCAACCAAGAGAATGCCAGAACTCAGACAACAAGATCAAACACACAATACCTGGTCAGTTAGACAATAAAAAGACATAGAGTAGTGCCCACTTCGGCAGCACATATACTAAAATTGGAATGATACAGAGAAGATTAGTATGGCCCCTGTGCAAGGATCACACACAAATTCATGAAGTGTTCCATATTAAAAAAATAAATAAAAAGACATACCAAAAAAAAAAAAAAGCCAGATGTAGTGGCACACACCTGTAATCCCAGCACTTAGGAGGTAGAGACAGGTAGATCTCTGTGAGTTCAAGGCGAGCCTGGTCTACATAGTAAGCTCCAGGCCAGCTTGGACTAAAGGGAGACCCTGTCTCAAGACAAAATATTTTATTTATTATTTTTATGTATATGAATGTATTGTCTTTTTGTATATAAGTGCACCCATGTTGTGCAATGCCCAAGGAGGTCAGAAGAGAGAGTCCAATTCCTGTGAAACTGGATTTATGGACCATTGTTAGCTGCCATGTGGGTGCTGGGAATTGAAGCCTGGTCCTCTGCAAGAGGACCTTCTCTCCAGCCCACGTTGTTAGTTCTTAAAACATATGGTCTCCACGTTTCCATTTTCTGGATGAGATTATGTAAAGATGGAACTAGATCTTCCTTAAATATTTGCTAGAATGTCTACTATCTACAAGTTGGTCTGCTTGTGTCATGGGTGATTAATCAAGGTCAAATAGTCACTACTTATTTAACTATTTTTTTGAGACAGGGTCTCACTATGAATCTCTGGCTAGCCTGGAACTCACTATGTACATTAGGTTAGCCTCTAACTTGCAGCAATTCTGCTGCCTCTATCTCCCAAGTGCTGGGATTATAGGTATACATTGGCAATTCCATTTTTCTGTTCATGTGAATTGCAACCACAGTATCACTAAATGCAATCGAAGCATTCTGATTATCACAGCAAATACTTTCCTTCAAACAAGGAGCCACCGTCAAAATTAAACTGGCATAGAACATCACGTTATAAGTCAGTTGATGGCATGGAAAGCAGTTTACAGGTGTCAGAGTACAATACACAAAAGAATATGTGATTATGGGGGCTGGAGAGATAGCCTAGCGGTTAAGAGCACCGACGCTCTTGCAGAGGACCCGGGTTCGATCCCCAGCACCCACATGGCGGCTGAGAACCATCTGTAACTCCAATTCCAGGAGAACTCCAGTTCCAGGGGGAATCCAAGACCCTCTTCTGACCTCCGCAGCATTGCACGACACGGGTGCACAGACCTGCATGCAGACAGTACATTCATACACATACAAAAATAAATAAATAAATAAATAAATAAATAAATAAATAATAAAAAAAATTAAAAAAAAAAGAATATGTGATTATGAAACTGAAATTTTGATGTGTGCAATTGCTTAGGTTTATAAACCCCAGCAAGCCTTAACTATCAGTTTGATAGCATTTAATATGAACACTTTTCCTTTCATAACTGGGATGACTATAGTTTAAAAATTCATGCCAGGTGTGGTGGTGCACACCTATAATCCCAGCACTTGGGAGGCAGAGGCAGGCAGATCTCTGTGAGTTCAAGGCCAGCCCAGTCTACCTAGTGAGTTCTAGGTCAGCTGGGGCTACAGGGAGACCTTGTCTTAAAACCACCCCCCAAAATTTATTCAGTTTTTGTCTTACTTATTCAAATGTGAATTAAAATGTAAGTGATTTCATCTTTGATAAAATTGTATTAATTCTGGAAATAAGTCTCCGTATTATTCATGTTTCTCTAAAGGAACCGAACTGATAGAATAAATATATACATTTATTTATTAGATTGGCTTACACGATATGGTCCAGGTAATCCAACAATGGCTATCTCACACTGGAGAAGTTGAGAATCCTAGAGATGCTCAGTGCCCGAGGTGCATGTCGATAGTCTCAACCAAAAGGCCTGGAGGACTCCTGAAGAGCTGCTGGTCTTCCATCCACTTTGGAAACCCAGAGAAGCTAGTTCTGAAGTCAGTGAATCAGTGAAGGGACGAAGCAGTGGCGGCAGCAACAGGGTAGAAGGACTTGCAAGTAAGAGTGAAGATAAGCAGGCAAAAAGTGAAGTTTCCTCCTTCAGTGCCTTTTTATCTGGGCTGCCACCAGAAAGTGCCATCCACGTTGAGAGTGGCTCTTCCTCCTCCAAATAGTCTGATTGAAAAAGTCCTCCATAGACCCGGGTTTGATCCCCAGCACCCACATGGCGGCCGAGAACCGTCTGAAACTCCAATTCCAGGAGAACTCCAGATCCAGGGGAAACCGACACCCTCTTCTGACCTCCGCGGCATTGCACGACCCAGGTGCACAAACTTGAATGCAGACAGTACATTCATACACATACAGAAATAAATAAAAATTAAAAAAAAAGAAAGAAAAAGTCCTCCATAGGAATGGCCAGAAGCTTGCATTACAGTCACTTAATTTATTATACCTAGTCAGAAACAAGAGGAAAACACAGAGAAGTAAACTAAAATACAGTTAAAAAAAACATTCAGTTTTGAATTCATTCCCTTGTTATTTCAATCTTTTGTACAATTTTAGGCACCATGGATAAAATAGCAACAAAAGGATATTGTCCTTTCAAGTAACAGAGACAAGAGACAGGAAAACATCTATCACATCAAGAGATACTCATGGTGCTACGGATTGGGGAATCAGGATTCTGCCAGTGTGGATAGTTAGAACAGTCCTTGAGGGGTTGTACATGGACAGGCATTACATGGTGAATAGAAGTCAGAGGAATGGGACAGGGGCTGGAGGTACAGCTGAGTTGTTGAAGGGCTTGCTTCATCACACACAAGCCCCTAGGTTTGATCAGCAGCATGAGTAATTGTAACCTGTGACTTCAGTGCCTGGGAGTTGGGGTCAGGAGGATCAGAACTTCACGGTTCTCCTCAGCTTCAGAAGACTCTGCCTCAAACAAAACAAAACACCACCTACACACACGAAACAATTGACAAGGGAAAAAGAATGGAGACTTGAGTAACAGGCACAGAAGAGCACGTGTGGGGACCACTGAGAAAGCAGGCCAGTGCAGTTAGACCTCAGGAGGAAGATGGTGGGGATGCTAGTGAGCTTGGTGGTAGAACTGTATTATTATTGTTATCCTTCTTGTTATTTTATGTATGTGAGTATAGTGCCTGCATATATGTAAGTGTACCCATGTTGTACAATGCCCATGGAGGTCAGAAGAGGGCTTCAGATCCTCTGAAACTGGAGTTACAGACAGTTGGTAGCCACCATGTGGGTGCTGAGATTTGAACCTGGGTCCTCTTGCAAAAGCAGCCAGTGCTCTAACCACTGAGACATCTCTCCAGACCTTGAGTCATGCGTGAGGCTCATGAGGCTCTGGGTTCAATCCTCAGCAGTATGGGGAGAGAGAGAGAGAGAGAGAGAGAGAGAGAGAGAGAGAGAGAGAGAGAGAGAGAGAATATACCCATGATGTAGGAAGATGAAGAAGCAGGTAGAGGTCATGTGATAAGGCTTCTCAGAACTGCCCATAGCTCCACCGTGTTATGAGCCTCAGCTGAGCCCAGTAATTAAAACTTTACAAGTATGGGAATACAAGAAAAGTTTAATGCAGTTAAACTGGGGCAGGAATTTTCAGAACAGGTCAGCATGTACCTGGTTGCTTAGAAACTAACCCATTCTGCATGGCTTCTGTACTTTGGCTTGCTTTTAGGGAATAGGAATTATTAGAGGGGCTTACCACCTCCAAGCTAGGGAACTTAAACTTTCCAACCCTAGATATACTTTTTCCTATATAAACACCTCCCACTGTGACTCGGTGCTACACACGCCCTGGGCAGGGTGTCTGGTATGTAGTCATCAACCGACTAAAGACTTTCTATTGGCTGTATTTTGTGTCTGAGTGGTCTTCTCTGGTGAAATTACCCTCGTACAATCAGATCAAACATTTTAAGGAACTCATGATACAGTCGCTTTACACTATGTCTGAATGCAGGCTGAAAAGTGGATTAGTTCAAAGGAGTATAGATTCAGTTTCTTAAAAAAGATTTATTTTTATATTTGTGTGTGTATGTGCCCCACAAGGCCAGAAGAGGGCATCAGATCCCCTGGAGTTGGAGTTACAGAGAGTTCTGAATTGTTCCACACAGTGCTTAGAACTGATGAGAATCTCTTCATTCATTCATTCATTCATTCATTCATTCATTCATTCATTCATTTTTAGTGTTCTGGAGGCAGGCTCTCATGTAGTACAAGATGGCCTGGAGCTCACTATGTAACTCAGCCTGGCCTTTAACTCCTGATTCTCCTGCATTAGCTTCCTGAATACTAACTTTTGTTCGTTTTGAGACAAGGTCTCACTTGGTAGTTCAGACTGGACTTGAACTCTTGATCTTCTGCCTCACATTGGCCTTGTTTGAAACCGGTCTCACTCTGTAGCCCAGGTTGTCCTGGACCTCACTATGAAGACCATGCTGGCATAGAATTCCTGGCAATCTTCTTGCCTCAGCCTCCCGCATTTGGGATTAAAGGTGTAAATTACCACACCTAGCCCATTTAAAAAGCATTTTTACTGGGCGTGGTGGCACATGCCTTTAATTCCAGCCTTCAGGGTGCAGGGGGGGCAGACATCTGTGAGATCAAGTTCAGCCTGGTCTACATAGAGAATTCCAGGCCGGGTGTGTCTACAGGAAGACCCTATCCACCACCCCCCTCACCCCCACCAAAACAAATGAAAGCCAGGTGTGGTGGTGCACACCTTTAATCCCAGGCAGAAGAGGCAGATCTCTGTGAGTTCAAGGCCAGCCTGGTCTATATATTGAGTTTTGGGTCTGCTGGGCTACAGGGAGCTCCTCTTCCAAAATGACAAAATATAAATAAATAAATAAATAAATAAATAAATAAATAAATAAATTAGTTTTATGGGCTCAGAGAGATAGCTCAGCTGTCAAAAGCACTGACTGGTTCTTTAGAAGACCGGGGTTAAGTTTTCAGACCTATATGGTGGCTAATAACCTTCCATAAGTTCCAGTTCCAGAGGATCAGACTCTCTTCTGTAGGCATTGCATGACACACGTGCACTTACATACACACAAGCAATGCACTATGCATACAAAATATAAAGAATAATTATTTTTAAACAATAAAATATTTTGGGGGGGCCGGAGAGATGGCCTAGCAGTTAAGAGCACGGACTGCTCTTGCAGAGGACCTGGGTTTGATCCCCAGCACCCACATGGCGGCTAAGAATCATCTGTAACTCCAATTCCAGGACAACTCCAGTTCCAGGGGAATCCGACGCCCTCTTCTGACCTCCGTGGCATTGCACAACACGGGTGCACAAACCTACATGCAGACAGTACATTCATACACATACGAAAATAAATAAAATTTTAAAAAAGAATAAAATATTTTTTAAAGAGCACTTTTATTTATGTGTATTTATGTGTACCTGTGTGAGCATATGCTGTGTGTGCTAGAGGAGGAGCTGAAGTTACAGGCAGTTGTGAGCCACCTAATGTGGGTGCTGGGAACTGAAGTCAAGTGAAATAGTAGCAAGCATTTTTTTTTTATAAATTTTTTTTTAATTTTTATTTATTTCTGTATGTGTATCAATGTACTGTCTGCATGCAGGTCTGTGCACCCGTGTCGTGCAATGCCATGGAGGTCAGAAGAGGGTCTCGGATTCCCCTGGAATTGGAGTTCTCCTGGAATTGGAGCTTCAGACGGTTCTCGGCCGCCATGTGGGTGCTGGGGATCGAACCCCGGTCCTCTGTAAGAGCGGTCGGCGCTCCCAACCGCTAGGCATTTTTAGGCACTGAACCATCTCTAAACCCTCTAGCCTACTTTTTAAAAGTAAAACGTTCATAATGTATATAGTAACTGTATATATAAAAATATTGGTACTTTATGTATAATATAAAATACAACTAGGTAAGTAGAAATAAGCCTTTGATCCTGATTCTGCTACTCTCTAGGTAGCTAACCTGTGTGATCTCAGTGTTCCTGGCCTTGGTAAAGTTCAACCACAAAACCAAAGAATGAGACTTGTGAACTAAGCAAGATCTTCTTCCCATAGCTAACATTTTGCTAATCCAATTTTGCCATTTAAAATAATGGCTTCCTTCCATTTGGGAACCTCTTGCTCCATCAGGGGAGCTATTTCTAATTTTCCCACTGAAACCTCAAGTGTTGTATTTGCAGAGTCTTGCAAATTGGTTTCAAGTGATTTACAGCCTAATGATTCATGTGAACAAAGCAAAGATTCATATACTAATTACTGACTATTGAGGTGTGCACAGAAGCCCCTTCTGGCCCACAGTGATTATAATTTCTAAAACTTCTTTTACAAGAACAGATGACAGGTTAGAAGATGCTATAGCATAATCACCTTGGAAATACGAGAATTTAATTGGAAAAATGCAAATATTTTTTTAAAAGTACAGACAGAAATTCCATGGCTATTCATTAAAATAAAAACTTAAATGACAAATTTTTGGAGGGTCTGAAATGCTGTAACTCTGCTTTGTGTGGTATTATTTATAATGTGTTTATAATTGAGGCCAGCCTGAGCTATATGAAACCCTGTCGCAAAAGGAAAGAAAAAGATGATAAAAATAAAGATCTGGGCTAGAGAGATGGCCAGCAGTTAAGAGCACTGACTGCTCTTGCAGAGGACCCAAGTTTGATTCCCAGCACCCACATTCTTAGCCAAGAACTCTCTTTAAGCTGGGCATGGTGGCGCGCACCTTTGATCCTAGCACTCAGGAGGCAGAGGCAAGCGGATCTCTGTGAGTTCCAGGCTAGCTGGGGCTATAGGGAGATCCTGTCTCAAAAAAGTAAAATAAAATAAAATAAAATAAAATAAAGATCAACAATTTATGTTGCTCTAACCATGTGGGCAAGAAAGTCATTATGATAACTTTTCAAATATGCAAGTTCTTTTTTTTTTTTTTTTTTTTGTCTGTTTGAGACAGGGTCTCCCTTTGCACTGGCCTGGAGCTCGTTCTGTAGACCAGGCTGGCCTTGAACTGACAGAGATCCGCCTGCCTCTGCCTCCCGAGTGCTGGGATTAAAGGCCAGCTCCAACTTGCCTGCTTCTTAGCTGCCGTGTGTGTGCTGGGAATTGAACCCAGGTCCTCTTCAAGAGCAGTCAGTGGTCTTAACCACTGAACCATCTCTCCGGCCCCAATACCAGTTCTTATTAGCAGACTTATGTTTGCAAGGGCACCGGGCACGTTTGTAAACTATCATGGGTATGGGGCGGGGAAAATGTTCCAAATCCCTGAACGAATTTTCCCAAACTCTCTGTTTTCATTTTCTGCTGCCCTAAAGAGTTATATCAAATAAATAAATAAATAAAATAAATTAAATAAATAAGAGGATGGGCTGGGCCTGGTGGCACATCCCTGGAGTCTCAGCACTTGGGAGGGACAGACTGGAGGATTAGGGGTTCAAGAACATCTTTAGCTACATAGCAATTCAGAACCAGCCTGAGGTGGTGTGGGATAGGGAGATGAAAGAGAGAGGGAATGAAAAGAAGGAAATACAAAGAAGAAAGAAGAAACCCTTAGAGAAGCAATGCTGGGACAGAGTCAGGAAGGCTGAAGTCACCCAGTGTGGAGGTGGACACTGGGGAATAGAAGCCGAAAGCAAACTCAATGGGTTTACCTGGTACATCTCAAGTGTTATTACTGCTTCCCGGAAAATATGCCATATACTTCAACTCGTAAGTTGTTTGACCCCATTTCTTTTTTCTTTTTTTTTTTTTTTTTATGTGTATGAGTGCATTGTCTGATGTAGGTTGATGCACCCATGTTCAATGCCATGGAGGTCAGAAGAGGTGTGGATTCCCCTGGAACTGGAAGTTAAGAACGGTTTGTCAGCCACATGTGGGTGCTGGAATTGAACCCGGGTCCTCTGGAAGAGGAGTCGGAGCTAACTGCTTGAGCCATCTCTCCAGCCCCCACCCATTCTTTAGTAATTTGTGTCTGAAACATTTCCATTCAGCATCTTTGGAGATGTGGATGACAATTAAGAATTTTTAAAAAGCTGATCCTTTAATTAAAAGTGTACAACTTTAATCCCACCATTCTGGAGGCAGAGGCAGGGATCTGTGAGATTGAGGCCAGCCTGGTCTACTTAAGGAGTTACAGACCAGCTGGAGCTACAGAGAGACTCTGTCTCAAAAACAAAAACAAAAAAGAAACAGACAAAAACAGTTTTAAAAATCACATCAATTTCCAGGCATGGTGGTGCACACCTTTAATCCTAGCACTTGGGAGACAGAGGCAAGCAGATCTCTGTGAGTTCAAGGTCAGCCTGGTCTACAGAGTGAGTTCCAGGACAGCCAGAGCTAAAGGGAGACCCTGTCTCAAAAGAAGCCCCCCCAAAAAATTACATCTATTTAGTGTGTATACACGCAGTGTAAATCAGAAGATAATTCGTGGGAATGGGCTCACTCCTCACAACACGGGATCCGCCTCCGGCTGTCAGGCTTGGTGGCAAGTGCCCTACCATGAGCCATTGTGAGCCACGTCCTGCAGCCTCTTTTTACTTATTTGTATTTTTATTTTATTTTTTTGTGGTGTGTGGGGAGGAGAAGAGATGCATGTGCTGCAATTCCTGAGCCAGAGGACTGGAGTAGTTATATGGTTGTTAGCCACCGTGTTGTTTCAGGGATTCAAACCCAGGTTTTCTTCTGGAGCAAGTGCTCTTAACTCCACTGTCCACCATCTCTCCCATAATATATATATATATTATTTATATATATATATATATATAATATATATATATATAGTGTTTTGGGTGGGGTATTTTTGGTGACAGCTTGTATCCCCAGCTGGCTCAGAAGTTCACTCTGTAGAGCAGGCGTGGCCTTGAAATCACAGAGTCTACCGCCTCCTGCGTCTCGAGTTTGGATTAAAGGGTGGCATCCCCCACAAGACAGGGCTATATAACATTTTTTGTTTGTTTGTCTTTTCAAGTCAGGGCTCCCTCCTATAGCCCCAGGGCTGTCCCTGGGAACTCACTCTGTGACCAGGCTGGCCTTGAACTCACAAAGATCCACCCTGCCTCTGCCTCCCAAGTGCTAGGATTAAAGGCTGCGCCACGCGGACGCCTGGCCAGGACATTTTTTAATACACATTATTTCAAGGAACTTGTTGGTGTAACTGAAGTAATTCTCTCAGATAGATATATAGATAGGTGATAGATGATAGAGATAGATGATAGATAGGTGATAGATAGATGATAGATAAGAGATAGATAGAGAGATGATAGATAGATGATAGATAGATAGATCTCCCATGAATTCTTTTTCTTTTTTTGCTTTTCTTTTTTCTTTTTTCTTTCTTTTTCTTTTTTGGTGCTTTTTTTTTTTTTTTTTTTTCCTTTAAGACAGGGTCTGGTGGCCTGGAACTCTCTTTTTCGACCAGGCTGGCCTTGAACTCACAAAGATCCGCCTGCCTCTGCCTCCTAAGTGCCAGGATTAAAGGCGTGCACCACCACTCCCAGCTTAGCTCCCATGAATTCGACAATTATGTTTCCAGTGAAGAACATAGAGGAGGAAGAGGAGACCATTTAGTGTAAGGAATCTTAGCAGTGACTCCTAACTCAGGAGCAATAGCAAGGGGACTCTGTTTTCCAGACAAGAAGAGACAATTTAGGCACAGCAGGGTTGGTCTTAAGAGAGAAGAGGGAGATTAGATGTGTGTAAAAGGAACTTTCTTTCCTCTGGTGGGAGAGGCCCTGGCTGAAATAGCCTTGGGATCAGGGTGTGAGTGTGGGTAAGGCATATGTTGGGGGTGGCCAGGGAACAGCAGCGTGGGTACTACTGCTCCTGTGATCAGGATGAGAAGGTAGTGTAGAGAACCATTGGTCCCAGCCAGGCCTGGTGATGCAAGGTATGTAACTCTAGGAAAGCTGTTCATATTATGGCTGCAAAGTTAGGTGGGGTGGGGTGGGTAAGGGTTGGGGCCAGGAATGCTGGCCCGAAGGACTTACTTCCTTCAACCTGTCCTTGTCTCCTTGTTGCCTGCTCTCATTCACCTATGAATTTATCAGTGAATTCACGAATCCATCCAGTTGCCTCTCAGAAGCACATGAAAACATGGGCCGTTTGGGAGACACTTTGTATCCAAACCACAAAACTGGAGAAGCAGGTGTTGCACATCTATGAAGAAAATAAGGTTATAAAAGCACATTGTAATATTTAGTATGTAGAGAATTTACTCTAGTTTATACACAAAGTATCAGCTTTTAGAGCCAAGTTATCAAGTAGGAATAAAGAACTAATGACCATTAGACAATGCTTGAACCCTGTGCTGAGTCTTCAGCATAGCATAAACTCAGCATGGTAGTACACTGCAGTCCTGGCATTGATAAGATGTCGTAAGAGAATCAGGAATTCAAGGTCATATGTGACTACATAGTGAGTTGGAGGCCAGTCTGGGACACATAAGTCCTTGTCTCAAATAAAAAGAGGAAGGAAGGTAAGAGGGAGGGAAGGAAGGAAGGAAGGAAGGAAGGAAGGAAGGAAGGAAGGAAGGAAGGAAGGAAGGAAGGAAGGAAAGAGGGAGGGAGGGAGGGAGAGAGAGAGAAAGGAAACAAGAAGACTATGTCAAGAATAAATTTCAGTCTTGGCTAAGTGGTTAAGAGCACTGGCTGCTCTTGTAGAGGACTTGGGTGGTTTGATTCTCAGCACCCACATGATGGCTAAGAACCATCCATAACTCCAGTTTCAGGGGATCTGATACCCTCTTCTGACTTCCACAGACACTGCATGACACAGGTGTGCTTACATACATGCAGTACACTCATACACATAAAATAAAAATAATAAATTTTTTTTTGTCTTTTTGAGACAGGGTCTCCCTGCTAGCCCCAACTGGCCTGGAACTCACTGTGTAGACCAGGCTAGCTTTGAACTCACAGAGATCTACCTGCTTCTGCCTCCCAAGTGCTAGGATTAAAGGCGTGTGCCACCATGCTCAGCTAAAATAAAATATTTTTAAAAGAATAAATGTAAGTCAGTATGAACTTATTGGACTATTAATTTACCAATTAAAAACAATTACACTCCGGCATCTAGACTTGATCATAGGAAATAAGTTACAGATATAAATCAGAATAGTGAAATATTTGCTTAACTCCCCTCCTATTTTTTCTTTCTATATTTTCATAAATATATGTACACATATATATTTTGGTATGTATATGTACACAAAAATAGATATGGAGCCTTCAATCCCAGCACTCAGGGGGCAGAGGCAGGCAGATTTCTGTGAGATCAAGGCAAGCACAGTCTACGTAGCATGTTCTAGGCCAGTTGGGACTACAGGGAGACCCTGTCTTTAAAAATAAATAAAAAATACATATGGTTGGCAGATCTTTGTGAATTCAAGGCCAGCCTGGTTTACACAGCGAGTTCCAGGACAGCTGGGGCTACAGGGAGACCCTGTCTTGAAAAGACAAAAAAAAAAAAAAAATACATATGGTTTTCCTTTTTTTTTGTTTTTTTTGTTTTTTTGTTTTGTTTTTGAGACAGGGTCAAATTATATAGTCCTGGCCAGCCTGGAACTCACTATGTAGACCAGGCTGCACTCTAACTCACAGAGTCTGTCTCTACCTGCCCAGTATTGAGATTAAAGGCATTTACCACCATGCTTGGCTAACATGTTTTTTGAGACAGCTTCTCGTATACCACAGGCTAACTCTGAACTCTGTGTATAGCTGAGGATGACCTTAAATGTCTGATCTTTCTGCCTCTGCTTCTTGAGTAGATTTCATGTTTGTATCATCATGCCCAGCTCCATAAATATAGAGTACACAGAGACCAAGTGTAAGGGTACAAGCATGAAAATGGTGTTCAATCCTGCTCCTATCCCTGAATATGTCATATTTCAATAGAGGAGATGCTGCTTAGCTCATGATTATAATACACTGGTGAGAGCCATATTAATGCCCATACAGTACTATGCTTATATAGAACAGAAGGACTAGGCAGTTCTCTGTGGGATAGGTTTCACTGAAGTGATGTTTGAATTGGGTTGTGTTTTGGGAGAGGATAAGGTCTCGGGTAGCCCGGGCTAGCCTCACATTCAATATGTAGGTAAGGATGACCTTGAACTTCCCATTCTCTTGTCTCTAAGTCCCTGTACTCCAGCTACATACTAGGATTATGCGTGGTTTTTGTGGTTTGGGGGATGGAACCCAGGGCTTTCTGTATACTTGGCAAATGCTCTACCAACAGTTACAGCCTTGAGTGGGGTCTTGAATGATCAATGGCAATTTTCATGCAGAAAAGGAAGTCAGGGCAAATAAAGAAAAGGGTATGCGGAAGTAGAGCCTGGCTTTGTTTGGGGACTGATGAGGTTTTAATGAGACTGAGCACAGGGTGTGTTGGAAAGGACCTCCATATCATATTCAAAGAATTTGAAGTTTATACTAAGACCAGTGAGGGAAAGCTGTGTTTTAAATATTTTCCTGTTTATTATTTTATTTTCTGTGTATGTATGTATTGCCTGCATGTGTGTAAATGCATGTAAGTGCACCTGTGTCATGTGATGCCTACAGAGGTCAGAAGAGGGCATTGGATTCCTCTCAACTGGAGTTACATATGATTGTTGGCCACCATGTGGGTCCTGGGAATTAAACCCAGTTCCTCTGAAAGAATACTAGCTAATACTTTTTTTTTTTTTTTTTGTCTTTTTTAAGACATGGTCTCCCTATAGCCCCAGCCTCTGTAGACCAGGCTGGCCTTGAACTCACAGAGATCCGCCTGCCTCTGCCTCCCGGAATGCTAGGATTAAAGGCATGCGCCACCACACACAGCTTAAAGAAGGTTCTTAGCCACCATGTGGGTGCTGGGAATCGAACCCGGGTCCTCTGCCAGAGCAGTTGGTGCTCTTAACTGCTGAGCCATCTCTCCAGCCCCACGACCTCCTTCTTGAGCTTTCCGTGATGTTCATGCTTATTTTCCTTATTAGAGAAAAAAAAAAACTTAAAACAGATTTTCGTAGGCTGGAGAGATGGTGTTGTAGTTTGCTTCTCCATTGCTGTGACAAAACACTGTGACCAAAACCAACTTGGGGAGGAAAGGGTTTATTCGGCTCACATCTCCTGGGTCACAGTTCATCACTGAGGGAGCCCAAGGCAGGAACTCAGGACAGGAACCTGGAGGCAGGAGCCGAAGCCCAGGCACAGGCCATGGCAGTGCACTCATAAATGTAAAATAAAAATAATAATTTTTTTTGTGATTCAAAAGATCTGGAGAATGTATTTTATTTCTTTTTTCTTTTTTCAAAGCCAATTTTTATTGAAGCTTTGTGCATTTCATATAAAATTTCAAATCAAATCTAGACCCATGCCCCTCCATGCCCCCCACCAGAGCTCATGCATTCTGCCAAACATGTTTTTCATCTTTTTCTCAGTCTCTCTCAAAATTCTCAATGCAGAAGTTACTGTTTTGAGCAGAGTTCACCGTTTCAGTCAGTTCTTTGACCCAGTCTTCTTGTTGTTGTTGATGTTGTTATTCCTTCCAATACGCATCACTCTAAAATATGCACATATGCCTGCCACATATATCATAGGTTTTAGCATCTTCAGCTTATGATTTTTTTTCTTTATTAGGCTAAAAGATGTCATGTTTGTAGGCTCCTCCTTGGCAAACCCAAACCATCAGTTCTGCCCTTGTGTTCCAAACTGGGATTTTCCCTTCCCATGGTCACCAAATGAGGTCCAGTAAGCACCGTGTCCTGTCTTGATCTTCCTGTACTGGTCTCAGTGATACAGCCTGGGTGGTCCAACGATGGCAGTCTACACTCTGAAGAGGCTGAAACCCCAGTAGTAGCTCAGTCAATAAGTTGGATGTGTCAGCAGTCCCCATCTGGCACTGAAGGTTTGGAGGATTCTTGGAAAGACATGAGTCTTCAGTCCATATTGGAAGGTTGAAAAGCTGTGTCTCACAGTCCATATTGGAAGGTTGAAAAGCCGTGGATGGTAAAAGCAGTGGCAGCCACAGGGTAGTTGCACTTGTCAGTAAGACAGGCAAAACAACTGTGCTTTTTTTTTTTTTTTCTTTTTTACTAAGATCTCAAGTTTTATACCTGAAGTACAATTTCTCAGGCATTACTATGTATTTATTTCTGGTTATACTTTCCTTTTGGATGTTTAAGGGCACACAGTTAGCCCAGATTAACCAAGGTTTTTGTTTTCTGAAGGTCAGTTGAGGATCTGGTCCTCAAGGGTCACTCAGATTTGGGTGGGGGGGGAGGGAGCTCCTGGCTCCTTTTGGCTTTTAAAATAATTTTTTAAATTTTAATTTATTTTTTATGTGTATGAATGTACTGTCTGCATGTAGGTTGGTGCACCATGTCGTGCAATGCCTCGGAGGTCAGAAGAGAGTGTCAGATTCCCCTGGGACTGGAGTTAAAGAGGCTTCATGTGTGGGTGCTGGGGATCAAATCCAGGTCCTCTGTAAGAGAAGATGGTGCTCTTAACAGCTAGGCCATCTCTCCAGCCCCAAAATAATAAATATTTTTAAAAAGAAAGGCAGTTGCCAGGCGTGGTGGCGCACGCCTTTAATCCTAGCACTTGGGAGGCAGAGGCAGGCTGATCTCTGTGAGTTCAAGGCCACCTGGTCTACAGAGTGAGTTCCAGGACAGCCAGAGCTACAGGAGACCCTGTCTCAAAAAAAGACAAAAAAAAGAAGGAAAGCTGGGATGAGATTAATGAAGTGCCTGAACGCAGGCTGAGTCTAGAAGTTTCAGATTCTATAGTTATTCATATCTATATCCCCAGATAGAATTACAAAAATAAAGTTGAGTGGTGGGGGTGGAGAGAGGCTGAACAGAGAATAAATCAAAATGACTTTGATAGGAAAACTAAGAAGGGTATAGTCAAGCCGGGGGTCGTGGCGCACGCCTTTATCTAGCCCTTGGGAGCAGAGTCCAGTGTGTCTTTGTGATGGTTCAAGGCCAGCCTGGGTCTATAGAGTGAATTCCAGGACAGCTGGGCTACAGGGAGACCCTGTCCTGGAAAGAAAGACCAAAAAAAAAAAAAAAAAAGGAAAAGTGGTTAAGTAAAAACGCAGGAAAAGTAAACATATGAAAGTGGAGGTTTGGACAAGGGCTCTGCTGTACCTGACCGTAATCCCAGCACTTGAGAGGCTGAGGCAGCCGAATTGCTGTGAGCTTGAGGCCTGGCTGGGCAGAGTCCCTGCCTCAAAAAGTCCACACCGCAAAAACAAATGAAGAGACAATCCCACCCAAACTTATACTGAAATAATCTACCATTTGAAAGCAGACCTTGAGAAAGGAAGGCAGGGAACCGAATCTGTTGAATTTTGAAAAATGCTCTGCTTCCATTATTTTTCCAGTCACTCATATGGGCAGATTACAATTTTACTTATTTTTTTATTCCTTCATAATCTTATACATTCTATTGGTTATAAAGTCTGCTAATCCTTCCTATTCTTTTTTTTTTTTTTTTCGAGACAGGGTCTCTCTGTAGCCACAGCTGGCCTGATTCTTGCTGTGTAGACCTGTCTCTCTGTAGCCACAGCTGGCCTGATTCTTGCTGTGTAGACCGGTCTGGCCTCCATTTCACAGAGATCCACAGGCCGGGATTGCAGGCATGTACCACATGCCCAGATTTTAAATATACTTTATTATTTTTCTTTTTGTGCATGAGTGTACTGCTCGCATGTATGTATGTGTATCTGTGTCATGCCATGGCCACAGAGTTCAGAAGAGGGGATCAGATCCTCTGGAAGTGGAATTATGGACTGTTAGCTGCCATGTGGGTGCTGGGATTTGAACATGGGTCTTCTGGAAGAACAAGTGCTCTTAAGTGCTGAGGCATCTCTCCAGTGCCCCTTCTTATTTTTTTAAATAACCCACCTGTATGAGTGTGGTTATGGACCATCAACTGGAGCATGTCCTGGCCATATCCCCAAAGAAAAAATGATTCTGCCTTTCCCTAGCCCCATTGATTACCAACAGCTCCTCTTGTAGGAGAGGAGGCTCTTCTGCCCCTCACCCACCTACGCTGGAATGTTGCCTGGCTGGATCTTGCGTAGGCAGCCATACCTGTTTCGTGTTCTTGAGTGTAAAGTCATGTCCTGTCCAGAAGACAACTTTTCACAGTGCCCCTCCTGGTCCTCTGGCTCTTACTTTCTTTCCATTTCCCTTTCCTTGATGTTCCCTGAGCCTTTGGGATGCTGACATAGATGTCCCATTTAGGGCTGAGCTAGGCAGTCACTTACTCTCAGCACTTTGACCAATTACGCCTCTCTGCATAGATTGACATCCATTGCAAAAAGAAGCTTCTCTAACCAAAGTTAAAAGCAGCACTAAACTATGAGTATGAATGTAAGCATTTAGAAAGGTTGACATCAGTAGCTGGTACCCCCAACACAGCCTATGCTCTTCCCAGCCGTGTGCTTTGATCAGGTTTCAGTAGCAGCCAGAAATTCCTTTCTGTGCAGCAGGCCTCAAATCCAAGCAGAAAATGGCCGATGCCATGCCACTATTGCCCCGGTAGGACCATCTTGCCTAGCATGACCTTAAACTTCTGGTCTTCTTTCAAGTTCTGCGATTACAAGTGTGTGCCGTCACATCCAGTTTTATGTGAACTGGGCTTTGGGAATGCTAGGCCAGCACTACAGAGCCGTATTACCAGCCCTCCTATTTCCTATCTCTAGTTTTGTTTAGTTGAGTTTTCCATTCTACTCGTGTGTAGTACATTACAGCCACCCTGTACCATGCATGTGCACATGCGGATACACACAAACACACACACACACACACACACACACACACATACAAACTAAAACTTAGAAGACTTAAAGATCAAGAATTATGTTTTACTTTGCCAGGATCTGTAATCTTCTAGGTGAAGTCCTATACCAAACAATGATTATATATACAATTATCTAACATACTCCCCTGTACTGAACCTGCAGATAGTTCTACATTAGGCTTCCTTTACATTTGTCTGTTGTTTCTGGGTTCCTTTTTTTTTAAAGCAGGGTCTCACAGAGCTCAGGCTTCTTCGTAACTTGATATGTAGACAAGGACGACCTTGAGCTCTTAATCCTCCCACCTCTACAGTGCTTGGATTACAAATGTGGGCCACCACCACTCACTCCATTCTGAGGCCTTATTCATGTTTGTACTCCAGCAAGCACATAGGCTCTCTTACAGCTAATGGATATTTGCTGAGTAAACGAGAACCCGGGAGTGAAGATTGTTTCTCTTGTTCATTTGTTCATCAAACTGCCACATAGGCTTGGCAAGGAATCAAGTGCAGCTTTCATTATGCTAGCATGACATTTCTGTAGTGAGTATTCCTCACTCAGCAGAGAAGTGGGAAGCTTGTTTTCTTTGAGCAGAGTACAAAGGAAACTGGACTGCTTTCCGTGGTAGCTTCATATACTCTCAGAGATGAGAATCTTTGGAATGCCAGACACGCCCAAGCTCAAATATGCAAGCATAAAAGTAGACTACTGGTGGAAACTTCAATGCCCAGTTTTCTTTTCTTCTGTTCTAACGGTTAGTACCAGTTGCTAGCGAATGGCAGGCCACAGATATTAATAGATAGGAAACCAATGATTATAGACTGCTTCACTCTTATGAGTTGCAATACAAACTTTTAAACCACTAAGGTTGCCTGACAAAAACTAGAAAGAAGAGAAAAATCTCTTAGTCTCACTTAGGGTAGTTTTGTATTTAAAGCACTAGTTTTTTTTTCTCCCTATGGTGCACCGTTTAAGCCCAGCACTCTCAAATTAGGGGCAGGTGGATCTCTGTGAGTTAAAGGCCAGCCTGGTCAACATAGTGAGTTCCAGGCCAGTTGTGGTTTCATGGAAAGTGTCCCAAAAAGCAAACAAAATGACAAGAAAAGTACTGTTTTTCTTCCTATGAAGATTTAGGGACCTAGTAACAGATAGATCCCCACCTTCTTTTCATTTAAATCAACAACCGAGGTAGGGTTTTAAATTTTATTTTTGTTTTGGGACAGGGCCTTCCTATGTAGCCCAGGCTGGCCTTGACCTCCTCCTCCAGCCTCATTCTTCCCTGAGCTGTGGTCACCATACAGAAGTGTATTTTCCTTGAGGGATTGTGTCATATAATGTTATGCTTAGAAGCTTGGGCTACAGGGAGACCCTGCCTCACTAGTCTCCGGAAGAAATGAATGACTTTGTTGCTAGCCTTTAAAAGCAGGTCACAGCGGTTCTCACAGTGGGGGAAGGGGGCAGCCAGGAAGCAACTTCTGCTCCAGCGGATTCTACATTCTCCTGTGTGCCTTTTTAATTTGTGCAGATGCAAACTTGAATTTAAAAACGCAATCTGGAGGACTAGATAGATGGCTCAGCAGTTAAGAGCACTGGCTGCTCTTGTAGAAGGACTGGGTTTGATTCCCAGCATCAAATGACATCTAACAGCCCTCAGTAACTCCAGTTCCAGGGGATTCCATACCCTCTTCTGACCTCCAAGGGGATTGCAGGACACAAGTACACTTACACACATGCAAGCAATACACTCATACACATAAAAAAAATTAAAAAATAAAAATGGGCCGGGCGTTGGTGGTGCACGCCTTTAATCCCAGCAGGCGGATCTCTATGAGTTCAAGGCCAGCCTGGTCTACATAGCGAGCTCCAGGCCAGCTGGAATTTTGGTCTCAAAAAGACCCACCCACCCAAAAAAATAAAATGAAATCTGGTAAGCAGTCAGAACGTAAAGGATTTGGGGACGCTTTTTGTTTTTAAACTGGTGACAGCCCAGAGCCGGATCCTCGGGAAATGCGCTGTTTACAAAGCAAACAAACGGTAGCCACAGAAACACCTGCCGCTCCTGCTTTGCTCCAGCTCCGCCCGCATCCCATGCACCTCCGGGTTCTAACCCAAGAACATATGACGTCATCACGCTCCAACCGTTTGGCCTATTTGAAACCCACGCACAGCCAATCCACCTGCGCCGGCAGGGGGCGGGCATTAGGCGCGGACCAATCACCAGCCTCCTGCTGCTCCATCCTATGACCTGGAGGCTGACTGCGCGCGCCAATCACGTGGCTCTGACGGAGAGCTGCGGCGTTTTTGAATCGGTGCGGCCTCCCGCGAACCATGGCGCCGCGGGTGAGGCGAGTCTGTGTCTGACTGGGACTGCGCGGCAGTGCTTGCTTGGATTGTGGCTTTTGAGCGTGGTGAGGACTGCAGGGCAGGTGGGGAGCGGGAGGAGACGTGGGTAGGCGTCCGAGTCCCCGCCACCGGGTCCCGGTCCTCTACCCTCATTCCTATCCTCCACCCCTCATCCCCGCCTCCATTCTGAACCCCGTTCGGGTCCTCCATCTCCCGGTCTCCGTCCCCGTCCTCCACCCTCTTCTCTATCCTGGTCCGCGTCCCCTTATCTCCATCCTGGACCCCATCGCTATCCTGTCCTCCATCCTCACCTTCCATCCCCACCCCAGACTTTCATCCCGGTCGCCGTCTGGGTCCTCGTCTTCATCCTCCCCTCCATACCCTTGTTCCTGTCCCCGGGCCGCGGGGCAGCTTCCCCACACCCAGCCCCGGGTGCCCGAAGGAGCTGAGCCTGGAATTTGGGCCGACCGCCCTGTGGTAGCCCTGAGCTGCTCTCTGATTACTTCGTGGTTTTCCTCTGGGATTCCTGTAGGATTCGGATTTTCATTTTATTAAATGCAAAACTCTGGCCGCCCCGCCCTTTCCTGGCCGCAGATGTGTGTGGTTAGTGGTTAACAAGTGCAGCTTTCTGATCTTGCTCTGGCTCAGAGTTGCTGCATTAGCAACTTTCTGTAGCCATAAAATAAGTTGACAGTATCTGCCTGTTAGGATGGCTGCAAAGGTTAAGTAAATGCAAGGAAAAGGTTTAGGACAGTGCCTGTAATAGAGTAAACTCAAGTAAGTGAGAATTGTTAATACATTGTTATTAATGACATCAACATAGTCACTGTTCTGGTCCTTCACCCTGGATTTTATTTATTTATTTATTTTTTTGGAAAAAAACCTTATTTAAAAGGAAAACTAGGGATCCGGAGAGATGACTCAGGGGTTAAGAGCACTGGCTGCTCTGGCAAGGGACCTGGGTTCGATACCCAGCACCCACAAGAGTGACAACTGCCAGTAACTCCAGTTCCAGGGGATTCTGTGTCCTTTTCTGACCTCCTCTGGCAGAACAACAGACCCAGGTGTACTCACATGCAGGCAATACATTCATACACATAAAATAAAAATAATAAAATATTTAAAAGGAAACTAAAATGGCTATTTGTTTTAAAAGGGCCCATTTGTTTATAAGAGGGTCTCACGTAGCCAAGGATAACCTTTAGTGCTGAATTATATATTTTATGAGGTGCTGGGGACGGACTTCATGCAAGCTTGAGCTACATCCCCAGCCAAATATGTGTAGTTTTATGACCACTGATCCTGCTGTGTTTATAATTTTAAAAGCCACTGGAATACATAAATGTGAAAAAGTGCACACGCCTTTACTGCACTGGGGAGGCAGAGGCAGGAGGATGTCTGTGAGTACAAGGCCAGCCTGGTCTACATAATGAGTTCCAGGCCAGCTGGGGCTACAGGGAGAGCCTGTCTCAAAAAGACCACTACCACCAACAAAAGTGCATTTCAGTGTGAAATAAGATTGTTGGATATTTTATCATGAATTATCATGTAGCTCTTTATAAAACTGAGCCTGTTTTAGAAATAAATGAAACATGCAGTTAACCACGTAAGACTTTTCTTTTGTGGTGGCGGGCAGTGAGGCAAGGGTCTAGCCATGCACCCTAGGCTGCTGTGGTGATCTTCCTGCCTCCTCCCTTCCGGTGCTGGGATCTCAGGCCTGTGCCACTAGGCCAGGCTACATTTTTTTTTTTTTTTTGGTCTTTTGAGACAGGGTCTCCCTGTTGTAGCCCCATCTGGCCTGGAACTCTATATGTAGATCAGGCTGGCCTTGAACTCACAGAGATCCGACTGCCTCTGCCTCCCAAGTGCTAGGATTAAAGGCGTGAGCCACCATGCCCCACCCATTTTATTTACCAAGCAATGTTTTAATGTTTTTTAAATTTGGTGATGTAAACACAAGTATTCAAAAACATTTTGTAAAGTTTTGACATTTTTGTACATATTTATGGGCTACATTTTGTATTTTTTTTTTCTTCTTCTGGGACAGGGGAGAGCCTCTTCTGTTCTCTAGGACTGTACTCTACCACCCACCTCATGGTATTTCAGAACATTCATACAGTGTGTAGTGTGAGGTCAGGGGAGTGGGTAGATACATGCAAGCATTTATCATTTTATTGGAAACATTTAAAATCGCTTCTACTAAACTTTTTAATGAAGCACACATGGAGTTAATTAGGGAAAAAATTTACAATAGACTTAAGTACTCAGTTCTGTTAACCATTTCATTAATTATTTTTTGCTCTTTTGAGGCCAGGTTTCTCTTGCTTTCACTATTGCGCACAGCACATATGGTATTTTTGACTTATTAGAATTTCTGCTTTTGAACCTTGCATGGTCATGCAAGCTGGTAATCTCAGCCCTTGGGAGATGAAGGCAGGAGGATTGCCCAATCTGTGAGTTCCAGACTAGTGATCTCATAATAAGACCCCTTCTCAAAAAACCATCAGAAGTCAGGTCTGGTGTCTCTCCCTCCAGTCCTTAAAGCAGACTGGCTCACTTCTTGCTTTTTACTTCTCCTTCCATACTCTCCTTGAGACTGGGGCTTCTGTAGCCCAGGCTGGCCTGAAACTCACAGCGACCCTCTAGCCTCCCGAGGTATGTACTACTATGCTTCTCTGGTTGACTTTTCTCTTTTTTAAAAACTTTTTTTTTTTTAAACAAAAGAAGACTTTGACAACTATTTAGAGCCTTTTTTCCCCCCCACTGGAAATGATTTTTTAGGATATAGAGAAAAAAGTCTATATAGATATAATTTGTCATTGATTCTGAATAAAGACTGTCAAAGGACTTCTGTGGAGAACCTTAGAATAATGTTTGCCCTTATGTGGTAAGACAGCAAACAGTACCCAGTTGTGAATGTTGTATGTACTCACTTTAAGATATCTGTCTGTTCAGTTTACATCTCAACTGGATTTGAGTTGTGTTACTATGTCTGCTTCCTCAATATTTGAGAAAACTAAGGCTCAACTTGGTAAGTACTGGGCCTAGCCAGGAAACAGGTGCCTGGTTTTGAAGTGTATGATTTTACAGTTGTATGTAGGTCTGTCATTAGTGTGTGCATTTTGTACCACCTAGTGTCACCAACCAGAAATGAAGTTCAGATTCGAACATTATTGTTTCTCCATAGCACACCATTCTTTCTTTACTAAGGATATGGAACACTTTTGTTATAGTTGCTTAATATTTTAGAAAATTACTTCAGATAATCAGCTTTCATCAGTTCTCTCGGGACTGAAGCTCAAACCCAGCGGCTACAGCATGCTAATAGAGCACTGGACCACTGAGCCACAAACTCAGACTTCTGTAACTTAAACTTTTTTTGCACGATTCTCTGCTTGCCTAACTTTTCCAACTCTCAGGTCCTGGAAGCCTAAAAAGAAAAGAACCTTGTTTCATAACGTAGAATCATATAGATACTAACTCATACTTGTTTTGTTAAATCTTAGAGAAGATATATTTGAAAGTGAATAGGAAAATGCTGACAAGGAAGCTGCTCAGTTGTACACTAAAAGTGCTGAGACATCCATGAAGTTTGCATCAGAAGTGGAGGGTTGAAGTCAAGGTTGGAAGATGTGCTGAGTCAGCCAAACACTATTAGATACAAATAGTTATGAAGACATTGAGATTCGGGGTTGAAAACTGTTTAGAAGTTCAGTGTTGAAGCATAACTTTGTGAACTGGTAGGCTTATCGGTGATGAGTTTGAATAGGTAGACTGGGACTGAATTATAAACTTGGTGGAGAATTGGACTTAGTCATATTGGGTTGGGTAGTTGTTTAGTTAGTAAAGATGTGATCACATTTGGTTTTAGGACAATAGCCCTGGAAACCCCCTGTAGAGTAGTTTTGAAGAAACTGATGTTAAAGTTTTTTGAAGTGTTTGACAAGTAGTCATTGTGGCACTGGATATAGAGGGAAGAATTTGATACTACAGTTACTTGAGTTGAAATGGACAATTTGGGGAGGGAGTGATGAGGTAAAGGGTAAGGAAGGGATTCTTTGTAGTAGTGTGGTGGGGCATCAAGAATATTGGAAGAGAAATAGATTGTTTGAGGACACAGGTATAGATTGAGGACAGGGAAAGAAAGGTAGAAAACCATTTGTGACTTTTATATGCTTATGTCAGGGAATTTTCCGTGTTATTTTGATATATTTTAAATTTTTAACTGTATTTGCATAAGGCAGGTATGAGCAACTTTACTTTTTAGAAGATAAAACCTAGGGTCGGGAAAAGTCGAATGATTTTCTTTAACTATAAGAAAAATGGGTAATACTTTTTATAGTATTTCCCAGGATTTTTGAGACAGGGTCTCATGTAGCCCAGATTGGCCTTAAACTCGATGTTGCCGTGAATGACCTCCAACTTCTGATCCTTCTACCTCTACCTTCCAAGTGCTGAGACTGCAAACACGTCCCCCCTCCACCAACTCACCTTACAAGTTCTGGGTACATAAGTAGAGCTTCTGACGCTTATTTTTACCCAGTGACCATGTCAAAAATGAAGAAAAATGTCTTTTTTTCTTTTTCAGTCAGCATAGACTAGTCCATACGATGGCGGATAGCAGCGTATTAGCCTCTGCTACTGGGACAACTAGCTTGGCGGACTCTTCCATTTTTGATTCTAAAGTTACTGAAATTTCCAAGGAAAACATGTGCATAGAATCTACTTCAAATATGGATGGTAAGCCCATTTTACCTGCTTTAAAAACACTGAATTGTTATTTTAATCCTCAGTTACTGACTGCTGTGTTTCTCTGTGATTTAACTGCAGTTAACAGTTGTTAAGTTAGAACACTATTGAGTAACTGCACTGCTGTGTAGATTTTCTGTTCCTCATTTGGGTTGATGCTTCTTCCTAACCTTTTTGACACTGCTTTTCCTGGATTAAGGCAATCTAGATATATAATTGTTAAGCTAGACTTTATTTGTGACTAAGTGAAAAGCCACTTCTTAACCACTTTGTAAATGGTCCTTCCTCAAGTGCTATTTATTTCGAAGTAATGACCTGCTTCTTTCGAGAGAGTGCTTCTTTGTTGATGTTTGTATACCTTGCTAAAACATACCTTATTTCTAAAGTGATACCTGATCAATTTTGTAGCAAATTAGAAATTAGGTTATTGTAAGTCTGGAGACTCCTCTGCTCTCCTGAGAGATAGAAGGCTTAGCAGACCAGAGCCCAGGGAAGCCTAGGGATGGCGGGCTGTGCTCTTAGTACCTGATAACCATGTGCCATATTTTGCATTTTAATAGAAGAAATGCCTCAAGTTGAAACAAGAGTGATAATGGTTCAAGAAGCTGGGAAACGAGAAGAGCTTCTAAAAGCTGTAAAGGTATGCAGTTCGTTTCTCAATAAAAGATTTTTCTTCCATCGGTGTGCAAATACTTTCATATCCTTCTTAACCTTATACTTAAGTCTCTTTTCCACAGAGTATTAAAATAATGGAAGTCCCTGTTATAAAGATAAAAGAAAGTTGTCCTGGAAAATCGGATGAAAAATTAATAAAAAGTGTTATTAATATGGTAGGTTAAGCTCTGGGCGCATGTGGCATGCTTCACTTCTCTCAATTGAGCTCTGCACTTGGGATTGGAATCAGACATAAGATGTATTTTGTACACTCTGAATTAGACAAATAGAAAGTGTCTTATATTAAGAATTTGTAGCTGCACTTGGGAGGCAGAGACAGGGGGATCTCTATGAGTTCAAGGCCAGCCTGGTCTACATAGTGAGTACCAGGCTAGCTGGGGCTACTAGGAGACCCTGCCTCCAAAAGACCAAAAAAAAAAAAAAAGAATTGTGTTGTTTCTGAAACCCAAAGCTATAGCATCTGTTATAAATCCAAATTTTAGGGACTTCATGATAATTTAAATTCTCCAGTTCTTTTCCTCATTAACTTTATATTATCTTAAATTCTTGCTATTTTTCTAAAATTATAAATAACGATAAGCAGTGATCATCCAATTACCTCAGCATATGTACTATATCTAATTCTCTAGTCCAAGTACATAGTTATTAATCATTATTACTTTTTGGCAGATTGAACCCAGGGGTTTGTGCATGGTAGGCAAGCATTCTACTGAGCTACAGCTATGGCCCTCAGTTATATTAATTTGGTAGAGCTGTTAAAACAAAATAACACATACTGGGTAGCTTAAACAACAGAAACTAATTTTCTTAGTTTTGGAAGCTAGTCCGGAATCATTGTCAGCAGGTATATTATCCCTTGAGGCCTATCATGCAGATAGATTGAGCCTTCTTTGTTGCCTCTCTGTGGGGCCTTTAAAAAAATTTTTTTTTCCTCCTGTGTAACGCATCTCTGCTGCTTGTTTTGTATGTTTAGATTCCTTGTGAGAGATCTAGGAAGATTGGATTAGGGCTCACCCAGAAGACCTTACCTCATGTGAATTACTCTTTATCACCCCTCTCCAAGTATGGTCACTTGGTGAAATAAGAAATAAGGGTTCATTTTTTTTTTTTTTGGACTTTTTGAGACAGGGTCTCCCTGTAGCCCCAGCTGTCCTGGAACTCACTCTGTAGATCAGGCTGTCCTTGAACTCACAAAGATCCTGCCTGCCTCTCCCTCCTGTAGCCCCAGCTGTCCTGGAACTCATTCTGTAGACCAAGCTGGGCTTGAACTCAGAAAGATCCTGTCTGCCTCTGCCTCCCATAGCCCCAGCTGTCCTGGAACTCACTCTGTAGACCAGGCTGGCCTTGAACTCACAAAGATCCTGCCTGCCTCTGCCTCCCCAGTGCTAGGATTAAAGGCATGCCCTACCACGCCTGGCAAGGCTTCATTTTTCATTGTGGGTCAGCCCAATAAAGGATAAAATAAAGATTCTGAGGTCATTCCTGTCACTCCTGTCTTACAAATTAAAACCCAAATAATTTGTTGATCCAACATTCAGAATTTTTTTGCTCTTTTTGAAACAGGGTCTCTCTGCCGCCCCAGCTGTCCTGGAACACTATGTAGATCTGGCTGGCCTTGAACTCAACAGAGATCCGCCTACCTCTGCTGGGATTAAAGGTGTGCTCCACCACGCCTGGCCTGTAGGGTATTTTTATAGCTGCCTTGTGCAGCCTTCTCCATAGTTTACAACTCTGCTTTTCCTGCATATATTGAATGAGTGAGCTAACCTGTAGTGTTTTATATATATATTTTTTTGTCTTTTTGAGACAGGGTCTCCCTGAAGCCCCAGCTGTCCTGGAACTCTCTATATAGACCAGGCTGGCCTTGAACCTTGAATTCACAGAGATCTGCCTGCCTCTGCCTCCTGAGTGCTAGGATTAAAGGCGTATGCCACCATGTCCGGCTTAGAGAAGGTTCTTAGCTGCCATGTGGGTGCTGGGAATCGAACCCAGGTCCTCTACAAGAGCATTTGGTGCTCTTAACCACTGAGCCATCTCTCCAGCCCCCTATCTGCATATATTGAATGAGTGTGCTAACCTGTAGTGTTTTATCTTAGTACTGTTTTCTTTTTTTTTAATATTCTCTGTTATTTTATTGGTTAGAATATAAAGAAATGTTGGATATATTTCTGATGCATTCTGTCGAAATGCATATACTTAAAAAAAAATTCAAGTTGGGCTGGGCACGGTGGAGCAGGCCCTTTGATCCTGGCACTTGGGAGGCAGAGGCAGGCAGATCTCTGTGAGTTCAAGTCTAGCCTGGTCTATGTAGTGAGTTCTTGGTCAGCTGGGATTACAGGGAGACCCTGTCTTAAAAAAAAAAAAAAAAAAATAAAAAAAGAAGAAAAAAACATAAAATAACAGCAGAGGCAGGCAGTTACAGGCAAGCCTGGTCTACATAACAAGTTCCCAGGCTAGCCAAAGCTACATAGAGAGACCTTATCTCCAAAAGCAGAACAAAAATCAAGCTGAGCATGATGGCTCATGCTCTCAGCACTCAGCAGACTGAGGCAGGCATTACTGAGGGTTCCGTGTCAGATTGGACTAGGTAGTAAGGGCCAGGAGTAGCCTGGGTTACCTTGTGAGACCTGTCTTATAAAAACAAAACAAAAAATGACTTGGAAAAAAAACAAAAAGAAAAAAAATGACTTGGTACTATAGCCCAGTGGTAGAGTGCTTGCTTAGTTTTTGCACAGCCCTTATTTTTAATCTCCAGTACTGCTTCAAACCAACCTAGTAAACAGCAATCAACAACAAAACAAACAACGTTTCTGTTCCCTAGGTGGTTTGTGACTATTAAGTAACAAAGTCAAGGCTTTTGCCTTCACAACATTGATCTTTAAGGGTAATGTAGA
Organism: Rhizomys pruinosus; assembly: GCA_009823505.1. Lineage (NCBI taxonomy): Eukaryota > Metazoa > Chordata > Mammalia > Rodentia > Spalacidae > Rhizomys > Rhizomys pruinosus. The sequence goes on from VZQC01007611.1 coordinate 551,722, forward strand.
TGGGGATATGTATATGTAAAAATGTAAGTAACTAGTAGAATATGCTTTTTCACTATTATAATGATTATTACATGATTTTAATACTTAAATTTTCTGCAAATCCTAAAGATGTCAAAAAGTTGATATAGAATGATTTTTAGGGCATCATGAATTAATGTACATGGTCTGTGAATGATTTTTATTTCTAATAACCGTATGGATAAAAAATCTAGGAAATAAAAGTGCCCTATGTAAAGATGACTTCAATGGAAGAATTTGGAGGTTTGGATTCCCCAGAATTTGAGAACATTTTTGTAGTCATGGACTTCCAGGACCCTGTCTTCGATGCCTTATACAAGGCTGACTGTAGAATTATTGGACCACCGGTTATACTCAGCTGTGCACAAAAGGGGGAGGTAAATATACATTTTTATGACTCCCAAAGTTAAATTTTTACTAATGAAAATCGATCATTATAAAATCCCGTTAATTGTTGAATGTGTGCAACATTTAGAACAAGAGTAATTTAGCAGTTGGCTTGGTGCGGTGGCTCATGCCTGTAGTTCTAGCACTTGGGAGGTAAAAACAGGAGGATCTGGATTTCTAGTCGTGAATTCTTGGCTGGCCCCTGCTTCATGAGCCATACTGTCTCCACAGGGAAAAGTGGGCTCTTCCCAATTTATTCCTTCAGTTTTTACCCAAAGATAATATTTTTATATGTACGCGTGTACCTATGTATGTGGATCGTCTGTATACAGGAGCCTGTGGAGGCCTGAAGGCATCAGATACCTTGATATTGGAGTTATAAGTGGTTGTGAGCCACTGTGTGGGTGCTGGGAACTGAAGCTAGATCCTCTGCAAGAGCAGCAAGCATTCTTGAATGTCTATGTTGTCTCCCCCACCCTTAAATTATTTATTTATTTATTTTTTGTCTTTGGGACCCAGCTGGCCTGTAACTCGATATGTAGACCAGGCTGGCCTGAACTCACAGAGATCAGCCTGCCTCTGCCTTCCGAGTGCTGGGATTAAAGGCAGGTTGCCACCACACCTAACTAGAACTGTCCTAGATCCTAATTAGGGAGTTGGGAATTCATTTATATATTAGGAAATTAAAGTGTCCTATTTAAAGATGAACTCAGTTAAAGATGGACTAAGTTTGAGGAGTGGATTCCTGGGAATTGGAGATTTGTAGTATGGGCTCCATTTTATCTGGAGTCCATGATTTCAAATAATCTGTTTTAAAGTTAAAATTGGGAGTATTTGGTTAAAGCATATGTGTTATATTTGCCTAGTATTTATTACAAAAATGCCTTTTTTTAGTTGATTACATTGTTTTTAGAGCAGTATTTTTTAATTTTTTGTGTATGTGTGGATGGATGCCACTGTGTTTACATGCCACTGTGTTTACATGCCACTGTGTTTACGTGCCACTCTGTACGTGCCACTCTGTACGTGCCACTCTGTTTACGTGCCACTGTGTATACATGCCACTGTGCTTACGTGCCACTGTGCTTACGTGCCACTGTGTTTACGTGCCACTCTGTACATGCCACTGTGCTTACGTGCCACTGTGTTTACATGCCACTGTGTTTATGTGCCACTGTTTACGTGCCACTGTGCTTACGTGCCACTGTGTTCACGTGCCACTGTGCTCACGTGCCACTGTGCTCACGTGCCACTGTGTTCACGTGCCACTGTGTATACGTGCCACTGTGTTCACGTGCCACTGTGTATACGTGCCACTGTGTTCACGTGCCACTGTGTTCACGTGCCACTGTGTTCACGTGCCACTGTGTATACGTGCCACTGTGTTCACGTGCCACTGTGTTTACGTTCCATTTTGTACATGTGCCATTGTGTACATGTGCCATTGTGTACATGTGCCATTGTGTTTATGTCCCATTGTGTTTACATGCCATTGTGTACATATGCCATTGTGTATACGTGCCATTGTGTATATGTGCCGTTGTGCATGTATAGAGGTCAGTGGACAACTTGTAGAGTCTGTTTTTCAGTCAACATGTGGGTCTGGGGATCCAATTCAGGTCATCATGCTTGGCATCAGGTGCCTTTATCTGCTGAGCCATCTCACTGTGCCAGGAACTGGAACCATTTACAGCCAGAAATATTTGCATATAAGGAGTATTCATGTATGTCAATACATTTGGGGTAAAAATTAAAATTTTCCATGTAATTTGGAAATTTTAAGGTATATTTAGATGAATCAAATATGATTTGGGGAATCTTGTAAATTACTTAATTTTGAGATAGTCTCTCCGTGTAGCCCTGGCAGGACTTGAACTCAGAGTCTTCCTATTTCAACCTTCTGAATGCTGGGATTATAGGTGTGTACTACCATACTTGACTCAGAAAAGTTTTATCGTGGAGTTTACAGTCAGACTTTTGCCTTTTTTTTGCTGGATGTTGGAAAATACAAGGAAATCTTGATTATGAAAAAGTTCATTGGCAAGGAGATGAATGTGTGTAGCTCCTCCTAAAAAGAAGGCTCACAGTTCTACACTTGTGCCCTTCAGCCCTTGCCGTTTTCCTGCCGCCCTCTGTACTGCACAAGCATGCTGAGCCTGGTTTTATGCTTCACTGGATTCAGGAAGAAGGAAGAACTGGTAAGTAATATAAGACAACTCCAAGAAGACCCCACCCCAAGCAAAGTAAACTTCAGTTGGCTTTTTATATCATGATTTTTTCTTAAAAGTCTTGGAGAAAATGCTATGATTGAATGAGGTTTTAAATTTTGTGAAGAGACAAAATTTTAACAACTTTGTAAGAAAATTAATGCTTGGTTTGTGATGGCTGCAATGTGAATTGATAGAATAAAATCTATAACTATCTTAACTGTTTGTTGTGCTAATTGTTGGCTACCTTTATTTGAAGTTGTGTTACACAAAATTTTGTTTTACAAGCCCATAGTTAAAGTATTCTTCCTACCTTAGAGAAGTCATAGAACCTTTTTCTTTTGGTTTACTAGAACTAATAAATATTACTGTAATTGTGTGGGGAGAATATTGATGTGATATATTGATTTTTAACATCACGTTATATTTGGTGCTGGAGAGATGGCACAGTGGTTAGAGCACTTGCAGCTCTTCTTAGGAACCAGAGTTCAGTTCCTAGCACCCAGCTCAGGTGCTTACAATTGACTCGAGTTCTAGAGACTCTGAGACTTCTTATGGTGCCTGCACTTGTGCATTCACAGGCACATCAATAAAAAAAAAAATACACCCATTTTCTTAAAAAGACAAGGCAAGGTCTGCTATGTTAGCCACTGTGTAACTTACTGTGTAGACTAGGTTGGCCTCAAACTCAGAGTCTGCTTCTCCTGAGTGCTTAGATTAAAGATGTATGTCCTTATGCCTGGCACAAAATAAATCCCTTTAAAACAGTCAGTACATTTTGTTAGGCACTGGTTTCAGTCTTCAGTACTGCAAATGACAAATAGCAAATCAATGTGTTCAGGTAGTATTAGATCAAATTGTTTATTAGTGTTTTGTGATGATCTGTATTGTTTTTGTATAGTTTTGACTGTGGCAATAAGCAAACCTCTATTTTAAAATAATTTTTGGCATAAAATTTAACATTAGTAAAAATCATAAATTTTGTTAAATAGTAAATGCTAAGTGTTTAAGTTTGGTTAAAATTAACAATGATCATTTTTTTCATTTTTTTTCTTTTGAGGTCAAATTAGTGACATTGGTTCATCATATGGGTGGAGTTATTCGAAAAGACTTTAATTCTAGAGTTACACATCTTGTGGCAAATTGTACACAAGGAGAAAAATTCAGGGTATGTAACTTTAATATTTCTGAATATTCTAGTATAGCATTACTTCAGAATGGGATTTTTGCTTGTTTGCTAGTTTGTTCTGAGACACTATAAGCCCACGGTAGCCAGGAAAGCTTGTAATGTAGGTCAGGTTTACTTTGAACTCAGGACTGTCTGTGAATATGAGGATAAGCGTTTAGAATATACTAAGAAATTACATTGGTTTAGGACAGTGGCAGTAGTAGGTTCTTCTAGGGTCTGAGACCTCTTCAGCACACATTCTTGGGTATGTTTATAGCACTACATATGATATTCCTCCATTTGACAGGGCCTTAGGGCCCAATTAGACAGCTTTTGATAACCCTCTATTGGCTACTATTTTGCCAATAGAGATATTTTGCTGGGCCAGGCATTATTGTGATTCATAGACTTTAAAGCAGGGTAGGACTGACCATTGGTTGATTTTTTTTTTTTCCTCCCTTGGAAGACTACATAGCAACTTTTGATAACTATGAGAGCTAGTCCTTAGGGATGCTTCTAGATTAGGTTCAGCTCAATTTCTTTAAGACCTGTGTCTGAAGTGTGTTCTGTCTTCAGCAATAGAGTCCTAATTTTCAAGTTCTGGGAGGCAGCCAAGGGATATGACAAGAGCCTATAGTGCTTTGGGAGTCTCTTCACCAACAACTTGAAGGGAAGTTTTCCTTTGCCTGGCTGTGGAATTTTTGTTAGTCTTTGTCTGTCTGTCTGTCCATCCATCCATCCATCCACACACACACACATATACATATATATATATATATGTATATACATATACATATATGTATATATACATACAACCACATACATAATGAATGCAGTTTTAATTAGCTTCTTTTTTTTTTTTTTTTTTTTTTTTGTAGCCCCAGCTGTCCTAGAACTCGCTCTGTAGACCAGGCTGGCCTTAAATTGCAAAGATCCGCCTGCCTCTGCCTCCCAAGTGCTAGGATTAAAGGCGTGCGCCACCACGCCCGGCTTAATTAGCTTCTATAATACATTTTACTATGGCCTTTTCAGACATCCTTAGTGTTTTCTCTCCTCCGTCTTCCCCTGTATTGTCCTCTCCCTTCTCCTCAGTCGAGGGACTTCCCTATCTTTCCTATTTCTCTTTTGATAGCACCTGTTTCCTGCTATCCACCTCAGTCCTCCTTCCCTCTTTCCCTCTGTAATCTTTCCTGGCTTCTGCAGTTACTTCGGGATATATACTGAAATGTAAAGATTTGGAGCTAGGATCCACAGATAAGAAAGAACATGCAGCATTTCTAGATCTGACAGGGAAGCTCTGTACAACAATATAGTTGCCTAAACAGGACCTGCATGACAGCACCAGTTGACATGCCAGGGTGGGTGGGGGAAATTTCACTAGGTCCCACCTTTAGCTGGAGAGCTACAGGCAGTCAGTGTCTGAGGCGGAAAGAATTAGTTTTCTTTAGTGATGAGCTTCTGATAGGTTATCTAATCCCAAGTGGGCAGCTCTAAACACAGGTACACACTATTAAATGGACTCTGCATTGTATGTATGTATATTTATAAATGTATTAAATGTATGCAACAGTATAGCGAGGAGGTCACCAAATTGAGGGGGAGTAGGGGAGGGGACTTGGGAAGAATTACAGGGAGGACGGAACAGGGTGGGAATGTTGTAAGTTCAGTACTCGTGTATGAAATTCTCAAAAAGTTAAACATTTTTAAAAAGGAATAAAGAATTTGAGCACCATAGAACTTAAAGTTCTAGGCCTCCTCGGTGCTGGAATTAAGGGATCGACCCACCATCCCCAGCACTTTAAAGTTATTTTAACTGTAAGAAACTATAAATCCCAGCACTCTGGAGGCAGAGTTAGGTAGATCTTTGTGAGTTCAAGGCCAGCATGGTCTCTACATAGTGAGTTCCAGTACAGCTGGAACTACGGGGAGACCCTGCCTCAAATAAAGACCACACACACACACAAAAAAAATCTGATAAAAATTATGAGGACTGGAGAGATGGCTCAATGGTCAGGAGCACTTACTGCTCTTCCAGAGGACCCAAGTTCACTTTCCAGCACCTAAGGTGGGGGCTGTAATCCCAGCTCTGAGGGAACTGACACCTCTTTCTGGGCTCCTACATATGGCATACATTTACAGAGGCACAAATAAATTAAAAAAAAAAATTTCTTTTTTTTGTCTTTTTGAGACAAGGTCTCCCTGTAGCCCCAGCTGTCCTGGAACTCAGTATGTAGACCATGCTGACCTTGAACTCATAGAAATCCACCTGCCTCTGCCTCCAGAGTGTAAAGGTATGCCACCACACCCAACACACACACACACACACACAAACACACACACACACACTTTTAAAATTTATGTACATTATCGTTTAGGAGAACTTCCTTGAATGTAGTTAAGTTGGAAACTTATATTAATTACAATTAATATTCTTAGGTTGCTGTCAGCCTGGGTACTCCAATCATGAAGCCAGAATGGATTTATAAAGCCTGGGAAAAACGGAATGAGCAGTAAGTGCTTAGAAATTCAGTAGATCATTGTGTGAATTCAGCATATGTTATTTTTTTAAATTTCCCTTTCAGCATATGTTTTAAAGATAAAACCGCTTGCCAACAAAAACTAAATTCCTAGATATTATAGAAAAATTGAATTCAGTCTTTTGGTAGTGTAGGAAATGTAGGTTACGAAAAAATTAGTGTGCTATTGTTGAATTTTACTTTGTAAAATATTAAAAAAAAACAAAGATGGTGTGAGTGTGCACATGATGTGTGTGTATGGGGTGGGGCGTGCACGCCCACACGGCTGTGCAGGTTGAAGCATGATTATTGAGTAGGTTCTATTATTCTGGGATTGTATGAATACACACACACACACACACACACACGCACACACGCACACACGCGCGCGCGCACACACACACACACACATGCTCGCATACAAATACAAAAAATTTTTTATCATAAATATTCTAAAAATATCAGGTAATAGCTTAATGGCTGTGGGCATTTCAATTGTGTTAGAGATTTTATTATATTTTAATTGTATTAGAGGTCTTCTTATTTTGATTATATTTAATTGGCTCTCGCAGTTCACCACTTTTGCTGACCCTTCAGCCTCCGATTCTTTGCTGTGCTGGTCATCATCATACAAAATCGTGTAAAACTAGACAACCTCTGTTAGAAAACTTCAAATGTCCTTCTAGGATTTGTTCTTGTGAAGGTTGCTGATCACATTTTTTTTCAGAAGGTACTTACTTCCAGGATGACTGATGCACTTGTAGTCTCTTTGGGTGATGAACCTAGGGCTTTTGTGTATTAATCTCAATCTCCACCCCTGAGCAACATCCCAGGAAATCCCTCCTCCACCTTCCTTTTAAAAAGAAATTATTATTTTTTCAAGCTGGGCGTGGTAGTGCACGCCTTTAATCCTAGCACTTTGGAGGCAGAGTCAGACGGATCTCTGTGAGTTCAAGGCCAGCCTGGTCTACAGAACATGTTCCAGGCCAGCTGGGGCTACAGGGAGACCCTGTCTTGAAAAGACCAAAAAAAAAAAATAAAAAGAAATTATTTATTTTTATTTTTGTGCATGCTTGTATGGTCTGCATGCATGTAAGTGTGCTGTGCTGTGCAATGCCTGTGGATGTCAGAGGGCGTCTGATCCCCTGCAGCTGGAGTTAGGGATGGTTGTTAGCTGCCATGTGGGTGCTGGGAATCAAACCTGGGTCCTCTGCAAGAGAAGTAGGTGCTCTTAATCACGGAGCTGTCTCTCCAGCCCCTCTCTATCCCCCCCCCCCTTTTTTTTAAAGAGCTGGAATTGTGTACATTCAGAAATATAAAATATTTTCAATGAATACATATGTTAAGAACAACTCGAGAATTGCTGGAGTTTTATAAATTAATGTTCCTAATGAAATTTAAATTAAACTGGGTTTTAGAAGACTGTTTTCTTTTTAGAGATTTCTGTGCAGCAGTTGATGATTTTAGAAATGAATTTAAAATTCCTCCATTTCAAGATTGCATTTTAAGTTTCTTGGGATTTTCAGATGAAGAGAGAGCCAACATGGAAGAAATGACTGAAATGCAAGGTAGGCAGCACAGTGCATGGGGTGGCTAATACCAGCAGCTACACATAGTCCAGACTCACCTAGGAGACAAACCTGAGTACCGTTGAGGGACTTTGAAGATCGGGTGGTAGAGGTGGGACTTACCTGAATATTTGAGGCTCCGTTCTGGAGTCAGCACCAGCACTCTCTGTAACCACTTCCTGCAGTCATAGGTCTTGGCTATGCCGGACATCCTCGAAGGAAACCAGAATAAACTCTTCAGTTGCTTTGGTGTTTTGTCACAGTGAGAAACATAATACGAATAATATATGTATTCTGTATTATAATACATGATATAAAAGTTCTATACATTATTCCTCAGGCTTAGTTACTTCTAATACATGGGATTTTTAGTGATTTAGATTTGGAGCTCGTTCATTTAGCCTATGTGTGCTGTATTTTCTGTCTCTAGGTGGTAGTTACTTAGCAGTTGGAGATGAAAGGTGTACTCACCTTATAGTTGAAGAGAATACAATAAAGGATCTTCCATTTGAACCCTCAAAGAAACTATATGTTGTCAAGCAAGAGGCAAGTAACTCCAAAATGAAACTGGCTTGAACATTGCTAATTGCTTCTCTGATAATGCAAATTTAAATTTTTAATTAAAATAAAATATTTTTCTCTGATCTAGTGGTTCTGGGGAAGCATTCAGATGGATGCTCGCGCTGGAGAATCTATGTATTTGTATGAGAAGGTATAGTTCTTGTTTGTCCTTGGGCATTTTGTTCTGTGAATTTTATTATGTAAAAATAGTACTTTTTTTTTCCATCCAGAAGGTTTAGAGACCATGATATAATCAGATGATGTGTGGTGCAGCTGAGAGACTTGGGCAGGATTTAATGTGACAAATAACTGTTAACCCAGAATCCCAAGGTGAGGGGGTTAGAACAGTAGATAGAACAGGCAGAAGAGGATCGGAAAGCTTGACCTCATTAAATTAGTAAGTAGTTAAGACTTTTTTTTTTTTTTTTTTTTTTTT
>VZQC01007611.1:568868-591351 GCA_009823505.1 Rhizomys pruinosus
AGGAAGGAAGGAGAGAGATAGATCAGGCCCATTGGGTAAAAGTGCTTGCTGTGGAAACCTTGATCACTTGTGTTTAATCCTGGGATCCCATGGTGAAAAGGGGGAGCCTGATTCCTGAAAGTTGTTCTCTGACCTCTGTGCATGTTCTGTGGCACACGTATATCCGTACACATACTACACATACACAGATAGTCAATAAAAGGCTGATAAAGCAATAACATGGACATATATCAGGCCTTCTGACAGTAAGTCCAGTTTCTTTTCAACCAAGTTTCTGTGCTATGATTTCTAAAATATCCAGTATTATAGTTCTGTTAAGTCTATTTGGATATTTACTCCCCGGAAATTGAGTAAAATCTTTTTTTGGGGGGGTCTTTTTGAGACAGGGTCTCCCTGAACTTACTATGTAGACCAGGCTGGCCTTGATCTCACAGAGATCCTCTTGCTTCTGCTTCCCACATGCTGGGATTAGAGGTGTGGGCCCTCATGCCCGGTCTAGGAATTATTTTTCTACCAATTCTAGTAACTTATCTGTAAAACGAATAAAATTTTTGTTAGCTTACATTTTATATGAAGGATATAAGAGTACACATACACAAAGTAGATCAGTATATGAATGGAATAACATTATGAAAATAAGCTGTGTGTAGAGGTATTTGTGCCTTTAGTCCCAGGTGGCAGATGTTTGTGAGATTGCTAGCCTGGTCTACACAGTGAGTTCCAGACTATGTGGGGCTATAGGGAGACAAAAACACAACCACCAGAAATCAAGAGATTGTCAAATTTAGAGAAAGTATTTTCCATGTCCTCTCCTGATGTTGACATCTTAGGCTTTCCTGCTGTTAATATTTTAGTTCTAATGGCCGGGCAGTATCTAATCTGCATTTTCCATTCAGTTATTTCAGGTGCCATTAGAAGAGGAGGGACAGCGTGGTGGGCCTATTCTCGCACCAGAGGAAATTAAGACTATTTTTGGGAGCATCCCTGATATCTTTGATGTACATACAAAGATAAAGGTAAATTTGAGTTTTGTTAGATCAGTAGACTTATGTTTAGCAGTTTCAGACATTTCCCCTTAGCTAAATGACTGAGTTCTGTATTGAATACTCAGGTCTCACTGTGTAGCCCAGGCTTGCCTTGGACTCCTGGCAGTCTTCTTTCCTTAGGCGGGGATCCTGGCTTAAAGCTTTAAATATCTTCACATTTGTATAGATTTGTAGTATTTCAGCGTGACTGTGGAGAATTTTATAGACCAGTGATTAACAGATTATGGTTCACAGGCCAAGTCTAGCCCTGTGTAGACACACAGGTAAGGGGTTGTGCGAGAGCCCGTTCATTTGCTTCCACTCTGAGAGCTGAGTAGTAGTGACAGAAGCCAGATGGCCTCGAAATATACCATCTGTCCCTTTTAGTAAAGATTGCTGACCCTGTTATAGGTTATAATTTTTAATGACTTGTGTTAAATAAGCTGCTTCAACAGCAGGATTAAAAGTAGCTTTTTCATAATTAATAGGACCAATCAACTTTATAGACAGAACATTGAGCTATATCACATCATATTAGGAAATATGGATCTGTATTCCTGACTTGATGTCATTTATGTTTCCTTAACTATTTTCCAAAGGATATTTTGTTTGTAGACAAAGAATTAAGTAATTCCTTGTTGAGAAAGGAATGTGCACCTATTATTGAGACACTGAGCAGGCGCTTCTTGCTGGCCTTGGAAATACTAAGGTGTGTGAGCTGTCAAGTGAATGTTTCATTTGTTCTGTTCCAGGATGATCTTGAAGACCTTATTGTTAATTGGGATGAGAGCAAAAGCATTGGGGACATCTTCCTTAAATATGTAAGTGTTTGGTTTTAAATTTCATATACTTTAAAATTTGCAGATTTTAGGAGTGGCTCTTTGAGACCTAATAGGGAAGGAAATATGAAAATGTGATTTTAAAACTTTGACAACTAAAATATACTGAGGACTGGAGAGATGGCCTAGCGGTTAAGAGCGCCGACCGCTCTTGCAGATGACCCGGGTTCGATCCCCAGCACCCACATGGCGGCCGAGAACCGTCTGAAACTCCAATTCCAGGAGAACTCCAGTTCCAGGGGAAATCGAGACCCTCTTCTGACCTCCGCAGCATTGCACGACACGGGTGCACAAACCTGCATGCAGACAGTACATTCATACACATACAAAAATAAAAAAATAAAAAAAAATAAAAAAAACCCAGTTATTATACTGCTTGCTTTGTAGTGATTTTATATGTAAAATTATTTGCTATTCAAAAACAGTTATATTAATGATTTTGTTTAAAACTATAAGTATTTCTTTTTTCTTTTAAAAAAATTTTTTTAAAAGTTTTATTTATTTTTGTATGTGTATGAATGTACTGTTTGCATGCAGGTTTGTGCACCCTTGTTGTGCAATGCCGTGGAGGTCAGAAGAGGGTCTCAGATTCCCCTGGAACTGGAGTTCTCCTGGAATTGGAGCTACAGATGGTTCTTAGCCACCACGTGGGTGCTGGGGATTGAACCCAGGTCCTCTGCAAGAGCAGTCGGTGCTCTTAACCGCTAGGCTGTCTCTCTAGCCAGTATTTCTTTTTTTTTTAGTATTTCTTTTTTCTTAATTGATATCACCTGCTTTCATGTCTGTTTCTGTTAAAAGATTTCCAGTGAATTGTTCCTTCTTAATTAAGATAACCATAAAGATCCCAGTATCTGAGGGTATAACTCAAGTGTAGAATGCTTGCTGAGCATGCGTAGTGCCTTGCACCGAGGAGGAATTGACAAACTAATCAGGGTCGTGTAGCCCAGAGCTAAAAGTGTTTGCCTACAGTGCAGGAGGCCCTTGAGAAAAAAGTCCTTCAAAAAAGGGGGGGGGGGAGTATAGTTACATAATACACTTATTCGTTGCACTTGGGAAATTGAGGCAAGCAGGTTGAGAGTCCGAGGCCAGTCTCCGATAAAGAAATCTCCAAATAAACACAAAGGCCATGTAGCTTAAATTTAAAAAAACACCATTTTGCACCAGACATGGTAGCTTACCTCTGTAATCCAGCACTCAGACTGAAGCAGGATTGCTATAAATTTGAGACCAGGCTGGGCTAACAAGTAAGATCCTGTTTCAATAAATTAGTAATAATTTTAAATGAATATACTCATTTTCATGATGTGAATTGACTAGAATTATTGTACTGGATTCTTTGAATCACTTGGGATGGAGTTTCTGTTTTGGTGCCTAGTGTTCTGAGCACAGTGCTTTTGTTTTCTGAGGCTTCTTCCTGAACTTCTTTCTTTAGATGTTCGGTCCAATGGTTTGAGAATTCTAAAATGCAAATTATTTGCAATTTGATATAATTTATCTTTAATTAGTCAAGACTTTTTTCCTTTTCATTTTTTGGGGGTCTTTTTGAGACAGGGTCTCCCTTTAGGCCTCAGCTGGCCTGGAACTCGCCATGTAGACCAGTTTGGCCTCTGTCTTATAGATATCAGTCTGCTTTTGCATGGGCCATGATGCCTGGCACAGATTTTACTTTTATTATTTTGTTATTTCTATCGATCCATCTATTAATCTCTTTTTTTCTATCTATTTATTTGGTCTTTTTGAGTCAAGGTCTTCCTGTAGCCCCAGCTGTCCTAGAACTCACTATGTAAACGAGGCTGGCCTTGAACTCAGAGATCCACCTGCCTCTGTTTCCCAAGTGTTGGGATTGCAGGCATATACCACCATGCTCAGCCCAGATTTTATTTTTAGTTATGTATATGTGAATGTCTTTGTTTGGGTATATGTGTATTGTATGAATGCTGGTTCCTGAAAAGGCCAGTTAAGGGCATCAGATGGAATTACAGGTGGTTGTGATGGGTACTAGGAACTGTATTTGAACATGGGTCCTTCGAGTTGAGCCATCTCTCCATTTCTGTTTCTTAATTACATTTGAGTAATATAGTTGATTTTGGGGGGGGGGGTGGTATTTTTGAGACAGTGTCTCCCTTTAGTCCCAGCTGGCCTGGAGCTCACTCTATAGACCAGGCTGGCCTTGAACTCACAGAGATATGCCTGCCTCTGTTTCCCGAATGCTGGGCTTAAAGGCAGGTGTCACCATGCCCGGCTATAGTTGATCTTTTAATAGTGGTTAGGTTTCTTCAACAAATAATAGCTCTCTATATAGGCTCTTTATAGATCAATTTTAACTTAATATATTTTGAAAACGTATAGGTTTTAAATGCTGGTATTACAGGAATGTGTATGGGGATTGAAGTGAGGGCTTTGTGTGTGCCAGGCAAGCATTTACCACTTGAGCCACATCCCCAGGCTGAGACCTTAAAATTTTTTGTCATGTTTCAATGTGTCAAGTATTAGTATAAGCTGTAATATTCGTTTGTTTCTTTGTGAGTCATTTATTTATTTTGAGATAACGACTTTCTGCTTATTGCTGAGGTTCTCCTGGAGCCCAGGCTGACCTTGAACTGGCACTCCTCTTCAGCCTCCTGAGTGCTGAGGTGGCTGCCAATGTGTTCAGCACCAGTTTATTTATAAAACAAATTTCTGTCTTTAACTTGTATAGAAATTTGTTTTAAAATTTTCTTTTGGATATGTGATTGACGATTGTTTCACAAAGTTTCAGTGTCAGAGTGTGACATGCATAATAAATTGTTGTTCCTTTTTTGTTTGTTCATAGTCAAAAGATTTGGTGAAAACCTACCCTCCCTTTGTAAACTTCTTTGAAATGAGCAAGGAAACAATTATTAAATGTGAAAAACAGAAGCCCAGGTTTCATGCTTTTCTCAAGGTAATATATGTATTACTTTTAGAAAAAAGTCTGAGAATCACATTCGAAAATTTATTAAAATAACAAAAATTAAGAAAAGTGAGTCTTTAGTGAACTATAAGAGTATCTAATACTGGTCTTCATTTTAGCTGGACCTAGGGTGCCCATAATGTTTAGTTTAAGGTTTGGTAGATTAGATAGCAGAGGCCAAGAGGCAGTTGAGTGAATAAGAATGTTGTATATTGTTTGATTTGTTTTTTTCTTTTTTGTAGTGGTGGGGATTGAATCAAGAACCTTGCATATGTGAGCCCCCATGCTGTTACTTTAAAAAGAAAAATATCTATGTATCTGTGTGTATTTTGAGATGGGGGCTCATCATATGGCCTGACTGGCTTGGAATGTGTTATGTAGACTATCAGGCCTTGAACTCCCAGAGATCTGCTTGCCTCCGCCTGAGTGCTGGGATCAAAGACCTAGGCCGCCACTGTGCCCAGCATGTTATCCATGCTTTTTTAACCCCGCAAAACATGTAAGGATTGTTCCAGTGAGATTTTGTTTTATCTTTAGATACTTTATTTTTTTCCACTAGTACCTACTTTAACCAGTGGTATTGGCATAATTAATATTTTTCAGTTTTTTTCTTATGAATGAGGTAGTCTAGAGTCTGAACTGACAGGCTTTGGACAGGTCTACAGAGGAACTTACTTTCTTTGTAATATGTTAACCTTTTTTGACCAAGCTTTCAAAGAGTGATTGTGCCTCAGTGATCCGTCAAGAGCTATTACCATCTTACTTATTCTCCATTAATTCTTTTCTTTTAAATAAAATCCATGTTTTTTTAAAAAATGTTTTTACTGGTGTTGGGTGTGGTGGCACACGCCTTTAATCCCAACACTCAGGAGGCAGAGGCAGGTGGATCTCTTGAGTTCAAGGCCTGCTTGGTCTACATAGAGTGCCAGGACAGCTGAGGTCTTGAAAAGACCAAATTTCTTTTCTTTCTTTCTTTTCTTTTTTTTTTTTTTTCTTTTTTTGGTCTTTTTCAGACAGGGTCTCCCTTTAGTCCCAGCTGGCCTGGAGCTCACTATGTAGACCAGGCTGGCCTTGAACTCACAGAAATCTGCCTGCCTCTGCCTCCCCAGAGCTGGGATTAAAGGCGTGTGCCGTCACGCCCGGGTTTTTTTTTTACTATTTTTTTATGTTTATGAGTGTGTTGCCTGTATGTGTGTAAGTGCATCCATCATGAATGCCCTCAGAGGTCAGAAGAGGGTGTTCTATCCCCTGGAGTTGGTGTTACTGACAGCTGTTAGCTGCCTTGTGGGTGCTGGGAATCCAACCTGTGTCCTTTGCAAGAGCAGTCAATGCTCTTAACTGCTGAGACATCTCTCCACCTCACCCTCAAATGTTTTACATTGACTTATTTTGTGTGTGTGTGTGTGTGTGTGTGTGTGTGTGTATGTGTGTGTATGCATATATGCCAGTGCATGTGTATGCACACTTGGTATGCTTATGGAGGTCAGAGATTCTTTCTACCATGTAAATGCCTGGGATCAAGCTCAGGTTATTTTTCAGGCTTGGTGGCAAGTGCCCTTACCTTCTGAGCCATTTCGTACACTGGTCCTTCTCCATTAATTCTGGATAAGGACATTAGTGATAGAATGTTTTGAAAGTCTTACAGAAAACTTAAAATTTTTCTTTTTGTAATAAATTATTTCCTTTTAGATAAACCAAGCAAAAGCAGAGTGTGGACGACAGAGCCTCGTGGAGCTTCTCATCCGCCCAGTGCAGAGGCTTCCCAGCGTCGCCTTGCTCCTAAATGGTGCTGTCTGATCAGTTTTTGCATTATTTTAGATACTTTAATTCATTAGTTTTTTTTGTCTATTTTTTTCTTTTCTTCGGAGGTGTCGCCCAGTTGGTATTGATGTTCTACAGCTAAGAAGGATCTTGAGCCTCCCCTGCCACACTTCCTGAATGCTGGCCACTACCTGCTTTATATAGAGTTAGAAAAGGAACCCATAGCTTTATGCTAGGCAAGCACTCTGTCAATTGAGCTACATTTCCATCCCACAATACTTTTTCTTAGAGTTAATATCCTTAATCAGAGTTTCTTAGATATCAGCATTGAAGTTCTGTCTTCAACAGAAAACAACTTAATAGGTCTTGAAGAATAGTCTTGACTTTTACAAGTACTGTTTTCCTAAGATTGTCTGTTGTGGTAGCAATCTCTTTCTACCTAAAAATTTCTTAAATTTCATGGTATGTCACTAATTAAAAATGCATTCAAGTTACAGAATTTCCTCATAAACATCATAGGAAGAAGATTCATATATCCTAAGTTGTTAGTCCATTTCTGAATCTTTACTTAAATTTTATACATTTGATCTTATATTTGCCCTTTTCAAAAAAATCTTAGATTGGAGCTGGGGATGAAGTTCATTTGGTAGAGTGCTGTATGCATGAAATCTGAATTCAGTCCTCAGCACCGTGCGAAGCCCAATGTGGAGCTGCACTCCTGTATCCCAGAACCCCAGAGGCCAAAGAAGAGGATCAGAAGCTCAAATTAATTCTTGAATCTCAGCTGCATAGAAAGTTTGAGGATAGCCTGGGAATAGGACAGATCAGTCACTTTTAGATTGTTCAGTGTGCTCTTGAAACCCACATTCATTTTAGTGCTTAAACTGCAAGCATTAGTAGAAGGATATTTTCTAGTGTGGTATTTTTATGATCGAATTTACCTCTGTTTTAAAGATGTATATGTGCATGTACTTCATGGGCTGAAGTAGGATTTTTTTTTTTAGGGTAGTGACAGCTTTTAATTAAATTAATTCATTTTTATTTATCTTAAATTTTATTTATATTTTTATGTATATGAGTGTATTGCCTGCATGTACATAAGTGCACCTGTGTTGTGCAGTGACCTTGGAGATTAGAAGGTGTCAGATCCCCATGGAAGTACAGTTACAGATGATGTTTGCTGCTGTGTGGGTGCTAGGAATTGAACCTGGGTCCTCTCTCTGCAAGATCAGCCAGTGTTCTTAACCGCTGAGCCATCTCTCAGCCTTTGTATTATCTTCTTTGAGACCTGGTCTCAATGTGTAGCCCTGGCTGGCCTGGATCTCTCTATGTAAAGCAGGATAACAACTCTTAGAGATCTACCTGCCTCTGTCTCCCAAGTGATGAGAGTAGAGGCGTGAACTATCCGCCTGTACTTCATTTTACTCTAAAAAATTATGAAGCTGGAGCTGGGTGTGATGGCACACACCTTTAATCCCAGCACTTGGGAGGCAGAGGCAGGTGGATCTCTGAGTTCAAGGCCAGTGTGGTCTACATAGCCAGTTCCAGGCCAGCTGGGCCTACAGGGAGACCCTGTCTCAAAAAAAAAAAGAAGCTGTGTGTGGTTATTCTCGCCTTTAATCCCAGTACTGGGGAGGTAGAGACGGGCGAATCTTTATGAAATAGAAGCCAGCCTGGTGTATGTAGTGAGTTTCAGACCATTTGGGAGACCATGACTCAAAAAAAGAAAATAAACAAAGATTAGAGAGTATGAAAACTGGGCTGCTTAGTCTTTTCTTTTAAAATGTTTTGTATCAATTACAGTGCTAAGAAAAAAAAAAACGGTCATTTTTTTCTATTTAGAATTATCTTTGCAGTTGAAAATGATTACTTTTCCTTTTTCGGACCTACCCAATTGCATAGACTATATTGACGATATTTAGTCAAACATTCAAGTTTCCAAAGTTCATTTTTTTGTCCAATTTGCATATTCATTATTTCATTAAGTATTTAAGTACTTCAGGTTTTTTTTGTTTTTTTTTTTTGTCTTTCGAGACAGGTTCTCCCTGTAACCCCAGCTGTCCTGGAACTCACTCTGTAGACCAGGCTGGCCTTGAACACACAAAGATTCGCCTGCCTCTGCCTCCCAAGTGCTAGGACTAAAGGCGTGCACCACCACGCCCGGCTAGTACTTCAGTTTTTATTTTGATACGGGGTGGGAGGGGGTCTCACTTTTGCCCAGGCTGGGTCTTTACTCAAGCTAACCCTCCTGCCTAAGCGTTTAGAGTGCCTGGATTATAATCGAGAGCCTCTCCTTGGCTTT
This sequence comes from Rhizomys pruinosus, assembly GCA_009823505.1. Taxonomy (NCBI): domain Eukaryota; kingdom Metazoa; phylum Chordata; class Mammalia; order Rodentia; family Spalacidae; genus Rhizomys; species Rhizomys pruinosus. The sequence goes on from VZQC01007611.1 coordinate 577,728, forward strand.
CCTTAAGTCCGTCAGATGTTATCCTGGCTAAAATGAACTTCTGAGCTTTGTTCCTCTTATTCCACCTAAAAAATCAGATTGACATGGTATTACATTGAGCATATATTTGGAAGATTTGTCAAGTGTGGCATAGGTAGCATAGTATAGAAAAGAATCTGGAAAGAAAAAGAATCGAAGAACTGACTGAAACAGTGAACTTCTGCTCAAAACAGTCAATTCCCACATGGAGAATATTGAGAAAGAGATGAAAAGCATGTTTGGCAGAATACATGAGCTCTGGTGGGGTGGGGGCATAGGGTGGGGAACACGGGTCTAGATTTGACAATCTTGTACAAAATATATATTAAAAAACAAATCTGAGAAGAGTTAAACATTTAAATTAAACATCTAAAATAATGGATGCGTGCTTTGTATTTTTTTTTTTTTTTTTTTTTTTTTTTTTTTTTTTTTTGAGTGTTTTTCCGACAGGGTCTCCCTGTAGCCCCAGCTGTCCTGGAACTCACTCTGTAACCAGGCTGGACCTGGAACTCACAAGGATCCGCTGCCTCTGCCTCCCAAGGACTGGAGGATTAAGTGCCGTGCGCCACCACGCCTGGCTTTTTTTTTTTTTTTTTGGTGAGATGCTTGCTTTTTAAGGACACCAGATGTTCTCTGTGATGGAGCCATGTGTTTCAGTGTGAAATTTAATATGTAGTGGTTTATGAGCTAATTGAAGGAAGATCTTGTGTAAGGATCATTTAGTACCATTGAGAAAACTTGAGGAATCCAGGTGTCCCCAGACATTTGACATAGAGCATAATAAAATTGGGACTCCCTATTCTAAAAATAGAAACCATAAAAAAGTATGTAAACATTAATGACAGGAAAGAGGGTAGCTATCTGGAGAATATTGGTTGGACCTTTTTTGTCTTTTTTTTTTTTTTTTTGTCTTTTTGAGACAGGGTCTCCCTGTTGTAGTCCCATCTGGCCTGGAACTCATTATGTAGACCAGGCTGGCCTTGAACTCAGAGATCTGCCTGCCTCTGCTTCCCCAGAGCTGGGATTAAAGGTGTGTGCCACCATGCCTGACTGAATATTTATTTATTTATTTATTTATTTATTTATTTATTTATTTATTTATAGTGCTGGGGATTAAACCCAGCATCATGCACATTAAACAAGTACCTAATCACCGAGCTATATTTCCAGCCACTTTCTTGAGTCAGGCTATTACTGTGCATCCCAAGTTGGCCTCACACTTGTTATCCTCTTTTAATTCTCAAGATTACAGGGTTTATAGGCCTGTCATAGCACACTTGGCTAACAGCCTTTCAAAGTAAGACATAATTGTTATTGTTGAAAAATGATCAACCTATGTTAATATTGATGCATTTTTTAAGCCTTAGATGGAAAACCACTGAACTTTTTTTAATCATGGAAAAAAACAATTTTGCTTATTACAGATCTTAAGAAGCATACAGCTGATGAAAATCCCGACAAAAGCACTTTAGAAAAGGCTATTGGGTCACTAAAAGAAGTAATGACGTAAGCAGTTTGTACTCTGATGTTTTGTTTACTTGTGCATGAGTGTAGTGTGATGTGTGTGAGGTTGCATGTGTGCCATTATGAGAATGTGGAAGTCAGAGGAGAACTTTGTGGAGTTGTTTCTCTCCTTCCACCTTTACATGGGTTCCAGGGATTGAGCTCCTGGATGTCAGAATTGTGTGTAATCACCTTTGCCCATGGACCCAACACATTGGCTTGTTTATCATTACTTAGATTTAGAATGGAAATGATAGATTAGTCATAAATAGAAAACACTGAAAGCAAACTTTTGTAAAATACCTAAATTATTTCTCTAGTATAGTTACAGCTAAAGTTAAGTATAATAACATTGATATATTTATTTCTAATGTTATTAAATGCACGTATAGAGACTAGTACTCGGTTAGAATTTGAAAGTATTTACAATTGCCCCAGAGAAGTCCAATCCACATCCACATGCATGTGGCCTTTGTCTGTGTGGATTTCCTGGTGTTAAGTTCTGAACCACAATGCTTGCGTTCATGGTTTCTCTCGCCAGCACGAGTGTTTTTGTTTTTCTTACTACTACCTTTTCTATTTCTTCACCAGTCAGTTAAACTTAGTGCAGTGAATTTTCTTTATTCATGGGATTGCTTCTCATGAATTTTCTCATGTTGAATAAGATCTGAAACCCATACAAAAGTCTTCCCCCATGGCTACATTCATAGACCTTCCAGTTGTTGAGCCAGCTGTGCCTCTAGATGGAGCTCTTGCATTCATGGTGTTCCCACCAACACTGACATTCTGAACTTGCGCAGGATTTGTACCATGAGTACAGGCTCGCCTACATTTCTTTCGTTCATGATTTCTTTTTCTTTTCTTTTTTTTTTTTTGAGACAGGGTCTCCCTGTAGCCCCAGCTGGCCTGGAACTTACTCTGTAGACCAGGCTGGCTTTGAACTCAAAGAGATCCACCTGCCTCTGTGTCCCAAGTGCTAGGATTAAAGGTGTGCACCACCACGCTCAGCTTAAAGATGGTTCTTAGCCACCATGTGGGTGCTGGGAATTGAACCCCGGTCCTCTGCAAGAGCAGTCAGAGCTTTTAACCACTGAGCCATCTCTCCAGTCCCTCATTCATGATTTTTCTTTTTTCTTTTTTTTTTTTACTTTTTAAAAATTATTTTTTATGTGTATGAATGTACTGTCTGCATGTAGGTTGGTGCACCCGTGGTGTGCAATGCCGCGGAGGTCAGAAGAGGGCGTCGGATTCCCCTGGATTTAGAGTTAAAGATGGTTCTTAGCCACCATGTGGATGCTGGGAACTGAACCTGGGTCCTCTGCAAGAGTAGTCAGTGCTCTTAACCTCTGAGCCATCTCTCTAGCCCCATGATTTCTTACCAGTATGAATGTTAAGATGTTAATTGTGAGCCATAAGTAAGCTTTCTCACACACCTTCCAGTCAATTTTTCACTAGTGTGAATTCTCTCATGTTTAGTACATGGTTATGATGTCATTACTGACTAAAGCCCTAGTCTCATCAGTGCATTTTTTGGGTTTTCCACTAGTACAAATTTCCTAATTAAAAAAAATTGTTGCCAGGTGTGCCACACTTGGGAGTGAATTGATAAAATGTACATTTCCATCTTCAGAATTTTGTGAAGCTTTGTACAGCCTTAATACAGTTTAGAAAGTGGCTAGTAAGTAAAGAATGCAAGAGGGTGCACCATAGTGAAACGCACTTTTCTGAAAGCTATTTTGGAATATGTTTTAATATATATAGTGGGATGTTTTAAAGTATTTTAACTGATTCGCTTATCAAAATTAAGTCAGCCATACGAAAGGACAGTTTTGTGACATTTGATACATTTTTATTCTGCTTTCACATTCTGCATTAAAAGGAAATTTAAAAATAATCATTTTTCAGACATATCAATGAGGATAAAAGAAAAACAGAAGCACAAAAGCAAATTTTTGATGTTGTTTATGAAGTAGATGGATGTCCAGTAAGTATCTTTTGATGGTTACCAATTTATTTTCTCCTTTAATGAAGTTTCTGTAGTTTTCCTTTAATCTTGGGCTGGAGAGATAGCTCATTGAGGCAGCTCTCAGCACCTATGACTCTAGCTCCAGGGGATCTGCTGCCCTCTTCTGGCATCTGGTAGCACCTGCACACATAAAGAAAAATATCTGAATGACAGCTTCTCAAAATTACTTGATAGTAAGTGTCTTCTTTTGTTGTTTTCACTCTGTACAGGCTAATCTTTTATCATCTCACCGAAGCCTAGTGCAGAGAGTTGAAACAGTTTCTCTAGGCGAGTACCCCTGTGACAGAGGAGAACAAGTCACCCTCTTCCTTTTCAATGACTGTCTCGAGGTAAATGTGTACTCATCTCCTTGTGGCTTAACACTGATAGGTTTTGTGGCTTTCCTAAATATTTAAAACTAAGCTTTGATTGAAGTATAATGAAGTTTGAAGTAGATTCAATTACTTAAAAAATTGAGACCAATTGTTGACTTCATGGAGTAGAATGCTTTGGGGAGGTCTAATATTGTTTGATAAATGTTCTTGACTTCAGATATAAGTAAGTCACAGTTTTCTTGTAAGTAACTGCTTAGGTCATACATTTTGGGAATTTTAGGTTTATTTGTTCAAGATTCACAAAATAATTATGAGTTCTTTTTCAAATGTAAGTAGTATTTTTCAGCCAAGATGAACTAAAAGTTAACTTGATAACTTAGTATTATAAATTCCTTTATGATTCCTTGATTTTTTTTTTTCTTTTGTATTTTAAGAGAGGGTCTCATTCTAGTGTAGGCAGGCCTCAAGATAATCTAGCCTCAGCTTCCTGAATTCTGGGATTGCAGGCACAAGCCACTATGCCAGTTTGATTCTTCTTTAAAATAGTAGATTTTATTGTTCAGTGTATCAGAGATATAATGATTTTAGTTCTTAAAGTCTCTACTCTCCATGTAATATTTTCTTCTACAATACCCCACGGGCAAATTGAGTATGTTTATGTATTTTATAATTAACTGGCCTAATGAGATAGAAAGGCGTTCACTTTTCTTTCTTAGAAGTGCTTATTAATTTTATTTTATGTGTATGAGTTAATTGCCTGCATGTGTGTAAGTGCACCCATGTTGTACAGTGCCCAAGGAGGTCAGAAGAGGGCACTGATCTCCTGGACCTGGAGTTATGGACGGTTGTTATCTGGCAAGTGGGTGCTAGGAACCGAATCTGGGTCCTCTGCAAGAACAGGCAGTGCTCTTAACCACTGAGCCCTCTCTCCAGGCCCAGAAAAGTTTGAATTTTGACAGAACACATTAACAAGAAGACTCATTTGACATTTCTGACACTGGATAAAGTCATGTTGCTCTCGGCGCAGCAACTGGCTTCCCTTTTCTGTGAAGACTGACTGTCCATTTCTAGTTTGTTGCTTTTGAAGTGCTGCCCATGCACCTTTTTATTAAAGTATAAAATACTAGGGAATCTTAGAGAGTAAGGTAGTCACAGAGCAGTTAAGGTACAAAAAAATCTCAACAAGAATTTACTTGTGTTAAAGGCAGTGTCTTAGAAGTTAATAAAAAAATTATTTTCATTAGCCAGTAGTGTTCCAAAAGGCACAAAATAATAGTGAAAAATATGAAACACAGTTGACGTGTCCTGAAGTGAAAAATATGAAAAGGTCATGCAGATGATTGTGAACTGCCTACTCCCCTGCAGTAAGCATCTCAACCTGCCCTGCCTTGAGAACCACCCCAGGAGTCCACCTCAGTCTTGCTTATCTGCGTTTACATCGCCATTGGGCTTTGCTGTACAATCTGACTACATTTCTTTCTGTTTGCCTCTCAAGCCTTTAGGTTTTTCCTATTGAAATCTCCAGGTCTGCTGTCTGCACTCATATGTTGGGTTGGGTCACTTGAATGTCCTACCTTGATCCTGGTGGAGCAGTGACTTATTCTGACATGTAAAGTGCTGATATCCCCTTCCACGTCTGTTATAATTGGCTTGTTGACTTCCTTCCACTTTAATTCTTTTTTCTTTTCTTTTTTGTATTTTTGAGACAAGGGTCTCCTTGTACCCCCAAGCTGTCCTGGAACTCACTATGTAGACCAGGCTGGCCTCAAACTCACAGAGATCCACATGTCCCTCCCTGTGCCTCCTGAGTGCTGGGATTAAAGTCCTGTGTCACCATGCCTGGCTCCACTTTAATTCTTTATTTATTTTATTTTTTCACTTTAATTCTTGATGTGGCCATGCCCTATGGCTTCCAGGTCTTTGTCCCTAACTTCCATCAGCTTCTGGAGTCTGATGGCTCTGTGTTTGTTGTATGTACTTCTGGAGTCTGGTGACTCTGTGTTGTACGTACTTCTAGTCTTCACCTCCATCATTTCAATAGAAGCTGCTCTGTTTTTCTTTTCTGTTTTGAGTCCAGCATGGATTGTTCTTAAACTTGTGATCCCGCTTTTGAGAAAGGGTCTCACTGTGTAGCCTTGGCTGGCCTTGGACTGCCTAAGCCTCTCTAGTGCTGTGGTTATGTCATTGTGCTGGTTGAAACTGCTGTTTCTATAACATTAAGTTTGTACTTGAAAAAAAATGAGAATACTAGGTAGATCCTATTCTCTAATGTATTTAAGATAAATAGAACTCTCAGCAAATTTGGAATGAAAAATAGATATTTTTAATAGTCTCAGTTAATATTACATAACTTAACAAGATAAAACCTATACCAATTAACTTTTTTTTTTTTTTTTGAGGCATGGTCTCTCTGTAGCCCCAGTTGGCCTGGAACTCATAGAGATCATGTCTCTTCCTCCTAAGCACTGGAATTAAACACATGTGCCACCAGACCTGGCCCTACCACTATTAAATATAATAGATCATATATACATTATCTGTGCTTTGGAGTTTTATTTTTTTAAACCTGATTCACTAATGTCATAATTTTAATACCTTGCTTTTCCTTTTAAAAAATAAACCTTAAAATAACTTATTTTGTGCCATATGTTGCCCAGGTTCAATCCCAGCTCTCTGGAGGCAGAGGCAAGTGGATCTGTGTGAGTTCATTGTCAGCCTGGTCTACATAGTGAGTCCCAGGCCAACTGGGGTTATAGGGAGACCCTGTCTTTATTAAAAAGACCGAAAAAGTAAATTTTATTTTGTTTAGACAGATAAGTAGCATATTCATATATTCAGAGGAATTAAGAGTTGCTTATTTTCACCATGCTGTGTAAATGAACTTTGATATATTATATGTATACTTGATAGACATATTCTGCTTCATTGTGAATGACACACTGACAAGCTCTCTTTGGTCATTAGCCCCAACACCAGGTGGTACATTTTCAGCACACTGTGTCATAGTTATGATTACCAGTCTCAATTCAAATAACTTGTCCTAAGATCATTTTATGTTAATGCCTTTCAGTAAAATCTATGCTAGTGCAAGGGAGATATTTTCTTTTTTTTTCTTCCAAACCTCAGCATATCATGAATCATAAGATCCATTCTGATTTTGCTCTTCTCCAGTGTTACCTATCTCTTCCTTTTGCATGAATATCCAGTTAAGGTAAAGTTGTAGCCTAATGTAGCACTTTGAATTTATAATTTGTATTATTTTGTGTGTGTTTGCTGTTGCTGTTTGTTTTTGAAGACAGAGTCTCTCTATGTAGCTGATGCTGGTGTAGGAGCTCATGATGTACCCATGCTGGCCTTGAAGCGGAGACCCTCCTGCACAGGTGTGGGCCACCACACCGAACTGTGTCATTTAATGTTTTAATGCTTCCCTTTGTATGTAAATAATCTCGAGAACAGGAACTGTTTCTGTTATTTCTTCTGTATTCGGCCACTGCAAAGGAGATGTTTAAATACTGCTCTTAAGCTAAAATTGATACCACTTTGTCCCCAAGACAGTAGTCCCAGAACCACTCCCCTCTGTCTCTGTTCAGGGTCTCTTCCCTTTGATCCTGTTGCTTGTTGCTTCTTGCAGTGCTTCTGGTTCTTTTCAGACCCCTGGGACTTTTTGCTCACACCCTGTCCCTTGGCCAGTTTTTTGACTTGCGAACTTTCCTAATATAAACATGAATATTTGCACTACACATGTGTGCTTTTGTCACATAGTCGCTCTGCTTTTATCGCATAGTAACTGGAATGGCTGATCATCAGATTAGTTGCATATAGATTTATGTGGTCAGTGCTGTTATTTTTAAATGTGTAAATTTTGTTTTTATTACAGCAATGACTTTGACTTCTGTTTTCTACAATTAGATAGCAAGAAAACGGCACAAGGTTATTGGCACTTTTCGAAGTCCTCATGGCCACACCAGACCCCCAGCTTCTCTGAAGCACATCCACCTGATGCCTCTTTCTCAGATTAAGAAGGTGCTGGATATAAGAGAGACAGAAGGTAAGCTTAGCAGCTGAACTTTTCTAAATAAAAAAAAAGCTTGTGCTGGGCATGGTGGCACACGCCTTTAATCCTAGCGCTTGAGAGGCAGAGGCAGGCAGATCTTTGTGAGTTCAAGGCCAGCCTGGTCTACAGAGTGAGTTCCAGGACAGCTGGGGCTATAGGGAGACCCTGTCTTGAAAACACCAAAAAGAATAAAAATAAAAAAAGCTTGTACTTGTTGAGAGTTGAATTCACTACTGTGTGGATTTTTTTGTTGTTGTTTTTTTGTTTTTTTTTGTTTTTGTTTTGTTTTTGAGCCAGGATCTGGTCTCTCTGGAGTACCAGCTGGCCTAGAACTCACTATATAGACCAGGTTGGCGTCGATCTCAGAGATCCACCTGCTTCTGCCTCCCAAGTCCTGGGTTTCAAGGCCGTGACAGCATGTTTGTTTGTTTGTTCTGGTGTTTTTGAGACAGGATCTGGTCTCCCTGTAGCCCCAGCTGTCCTGGAACTCTCTAAAGAGACCAGGCTGAACTCACACTTTGAGAAAATGAATAAATTTTCTCAATATGTGGCTCATCTGTCTAAAAGTAATTTTTCTCATACCTCTATCCCAACTCCATTTCTGGATACAGACTTGGTGTTTTCATTGCTTCAAATGAAAGTGTTATCTCAGCCTTATCTCTTAAGGATCAAAGGGCTTATAATGGTAATGCACTAAAATAACACCATAGCCTGTATTATTACGACATGGAAACTTGACTTTTATTTCTACAGAATTCAGACATCACTAGTCTTGTCACTTCTCCATATTTTAGTATTTTTTCTCTTGCCGATATCTGTGATGTAGGGATTTCTTTAAGATGTAGATTCAGGCAGAGATGTATGTGTGGATGGGGGGAGGTGGCTTAGCAGGTAACAGTGCTTGCCGCTAAGCCTGACAGCCTGAGCTCAGTTCCTAGGACTCACAGGGTAGAAGGAGAGAATCAGCTCCCACAAGTTGTCTGCACGGTCACTCGCTCACTCACTCACTCACTCACTCACTCACTCACTCACTCACTCACTCACATTCTTATGGACACACAAATAATAAGTGTTAAGATGTATATGAGTAGTAGAAGTATATGAAATGCATAGTTCACAGTATCTCACATAAAGGCATATGTATGTGTCTGACAAAGTACCTTAGCTAATCTCTTTGTAAAGATGACACATTTTGGCTGATAGTCTGGGAGATTTTAGTCTATTTCTTGCTGGTCTCGTTGTTGAGAGGGGGTAGCTCATCATGATTGATGGCAAGTGCTGGAACCTCCTAGCTGAGATATGAAGAGGAGGCCAGGCTGCCCTAGTGTACTTTCGGTATGTCCTTGTTGATGTAAAACTTCTGGTATTGCCCTCTGGTGACTGAGCCTTTAATACTTGGGCCTTTGTGACAAACTACAGCAGTGTGCCAAGAAAAGCTTTTCTTTCTTTTTTTTTTTTTTAAATTTATTTTTGTATGTGTATGAATGTACTGTCTGCATGTAGGTGTGTGCACCCATGTTGTGCAGTGCCTCGGAGGTCAGAAGAGGGTCTCAGATTCCCCTGGAACTGGAGTTCTCCTGGAATTGGAGTTACAGACGGTTCTCGGCCGTCATGGGTGCTGGGGATCGAACCGGGGTCCTCTGCAGGAACAGTCGGTGCTCTTAACCTCTAGGCTATCTCTCCAGCCCCCGAGAAAAGCTTTTCTGTTCAACTTTGCTAGCGCTGCAGTGAGATCTCTGAAGGTCTAAAACTGCCCAAAATGAATACTTACCCAAAGCAGTATCGTCTGTTTAATTAGCAGCTCTTAGTGATGTGTGTTTATGGTCATATTTTAAGATGACACTTTAACTAAAGTAAGCTCTTTGATCTATTCCTCTGCTAATGGAAAATTTGAGTTGTGAGGAATAATTCTTTTTTTTTTGGTCTTTTTGAGATGGTCTCCCTGTAGCCCCAGCTGTCCTGAAACTCATTATGTAGACCAGGCTGGCCTGGAACTCACAAAAATCCACCTGCCTCAGCCTCTCGAGTGCTAGGGTTAAAGGCGTGCGCCACCACGCCCTGCTCTTTCCCTTTTCATGTGTCTGTGTCTGTTACTGGTTGATCATACCCTGGGCCTTGCTCAAGCTAGTAAAGCACAGTACCACTGAGCCACATTTCCAGCCCAGTAATGTTATTAGTCATAAAGCTTGCACAGTAACTTATGGAGCTATTTCCCCTCAGTTCTCAAAATTTAGGTTTATTGACATCTACAGTGGGTAGTTTAGTTGAGCAAGAGCTCACATTAAGGGATATCTTTAATATAAAGACCAGGGGGCTAGTGACATGGCTTAGCAGGTAAAGGTGCTTGCAGCAGTCTGACAACCCGAATTCAGTCCCCAGGACTTAGCATTTTCCCCTTGTTTTACATTTTTTGTGTTATTTATTTTCGTAACAGTATTTTTATTTTTTGATTTATTTTTATCTTCTGTATATGAGTGCTTTGCCTGCATGTGTATAAGTGTACCATGTATGTGCATTGTGGAGAGCAGAAGAGAGTGTTTGATCCTCTGGAACTGGATTAAAGACTGTTAGTTACCATGTGGGTGTTGGGAACCAAACTTGGTCCTCCGCAAGAGCAGCCAGTGTTCTTAACCACTGAACCATCTCTCCAGCCTCTATTAAATTTTTAAAATTCATTTTGACTAGCAATATTTTTAAAATAGGCTCTGTTTATTTGCCCCTTACATAGTATATTCTATTACAATTCTTTCTAGTGCTTTAAGTGTCATGGTAATAGTCTCTTTTTAATTGAAAAAGAAGGGGTGGGGAGAAGTGATAGTAATTTTGTTGGAATTTTGAATCTGAGGAAACTTATAAATCTCATGGGGTAACCCTGTTTATGGCTATTCTGGAACCCTAGATTGCCGAAATGCTTTTGCCTTGCTTGTGAGACCACCCACAGAGCAGACCAATGTGTTGCTCAGCTTCCAGATGACGTCAGATGAGCTTCCCAAAGAAAACTGGCTGAAGATGCTGTGTCGACATGTGGCCAACACCATTTGTAAAGCAGATGCTGTAAGTTCTTAAACCTGTGCCTAGACGGAAGTCTGAACTCCATGGAAGTACAGTCAGACTTAACTGACCAACATTCCTAGTGACTTGTTAATTTGGATAGAGGAGTGTTCTTAGGTTTATGTATATGCAGAAAAACTAAGTTGATTTGGGGATGAGTTCTTTTTAAAAGTTTAAGCCCATGAAGTATTCTTTGAGTGTCTGACTCACAGACCATCCCACAATTTTCTACCTTCTGTGGCTCCAATTTGATGAGGTTTTGGAGACTTGTTATGGTCCATGTGTTTTGTTTTTTTCCTTCCAGGTACTTTTTCTTTGATATCAAGAATTTAATCCATTTACATTTACATTTAAGATAATTATGTATGTGTAAGGTCTTAATGTAACCAGTTTTGTAACTTGTTTTTTAATTTTATTCCTTTCTGTCATTTTCATTCTTTTAAAGTGTCTGGGTTAAGGGATTTATTGTGGTATTGAGTTTTACTTCCTTGATTTTGGTTTATTTACTGTAGGTTTATCTTTGGGGTCACTATGAGTGAGACTGACAATTTTTTGGTTATAACAAGCTAGTTTGGGGGCCTGGAGAGATGGCTCAGCAGTTATGAGCTCTGACTGCTTTTGCAGAGGACCTGGGTTTGATTCCCAGCACCCACATGGCGGCTAAGAACCATCTTACGCCCGGCATGGTGGCGCATGCCTTTAATCCCAGCACTTGGGAGGCAGAGGCAGGTGGATCTCTGTGAGTTCAAGGCCAGCGTACTCTACGTGGCTAGGCCAGCTGGGACTAAAGGGAGACCCTGTCTCAAAAAAAGACAAAAAAAACCCAAAAAACAAAAACCAACCAAAGAACAAGCTAGTTTGAAAGAATACCAATTGAGCTGGGCGTGGTGGCGCACGCCTTTAATCCGAGCACTTGGGAGGCAGAGGCAGGCGGATCCTTGTGAGTTCAAGGCCAGCCTGGTCTACAGAGTGAGTTTCAGGACAGCTGGGGCTACAGGGAGACCCTGTCTCGAAAAGACACAAAAGAAAAAAAAAAAAAAGAATACCAAAGAATACCAATTGAATGTCAATGTAAAGATAAAAATTAGGGCTGGAGAGATAGCCTAGCGGTTAAGAGCGCCGACCGCTCTTACAGAGGACCCGGGTTCGATCCCCAGCACCCACATGGCGGCCGAAAACCGTCTGAAACTCCAATTCCAGGAGAACTCCAGTTCCAGGGGAATCCGAGACCCTCTTCTGACCTCCGCGGCATTGCACGACACGGGTGCACAAACTTGCATGTAGACAGTACATTCATACACATACAAAAATAAATAAAAATTAATAAAAAAAATTTTTTTTAAATGCTTATGAGAGGATAGTGGGAGGGATGGAAGGAGGGAAGGAGGGAAGGGAAAAGGGAGGGAAGAAGGGAGGGAAGAGGAAAATAACTCTGAAGCCTGTCTCATATACTCATTCTCTCCAACCCCATTTCTCATTCTCGGCCTCTGCTGGCCTAGGTAGCTTAGTTGGTTGGGTGACCAGGAGGTCATCTTTGAAGGGACTGAGTCCTTTAGTCATCATGCCCCTCTTAGATCATGACTGCTGTATTTTTCCATTTACTTTTTCTTTCAAAGCCAATTTTTATTGAAGCTTTGTGCATTTAATACAAAATTTCCAATCAAATCTAGACCCATGCCCCCTCTCCCTGCCCCCCACCCCACCATCATGCATTCTACCAAACATGTTTTTCATCTTTTTCTCAGTTTCTCTCAAAATTCTCAAAATTCTCTCAAAATTCTCAATGCAGAAGTTTACTGTTTCAAGCTGAAGGTCACCATTTCAGTCAGTTCTTTGACCCAGTCTTTTTGTTGTTGTTGTTGTTGTTGTTGTTGTTGTTGATGTTGATGTTGATGTTGTTATTCCCTCTAATATGCATCACTCCAAAATATACACATATGCATGCCACATATATCACAGGTTTTAGCATCTTCAGCTGATGATTTTTTTTTTTCATTATTAGGCTGAAAGATGTCATGTTTGAAGGCTCCTCCTTGGCAAGCCCAAACCACCATCAGTTCTGCCCTTGTGCTCCACACTGGGGTATTCCCTTCCCATGGTCACCAAATGAGGTCCAGTAAGCACCGCATCCTGTTTTGATCTTCCTGTACTGGTCTCCATGATATAGCCTGGGTAGTCCAACAATAGCAGTCTATACTCTGAAGAGGCTGAAACCCCAGTAGTAGCTCAGTCCACAAGTTGGATGTCTCAGCAGTCACCATCTGGCACTAAAGGTTTGGAGGATTCTTGGAGAGACATGAGTCTTCAGTCCAAATTAGAAGGTGGAAAAGCTGTGTTTCATGTCCTTGAAGAATGACAAAAGCAGTGGCAGCCACAGGGTAGCTGCACTTGCCAGTAAGACAGGAAAAACAACTGTGCTCTTTTTTTTTTTACTTTGATCTCAAGTTTTATACCTGAAGTACAATTTCTCAGGCCTTATAATTTATTTCTGGTTATACTTTCCTTTTCTTTTGGATGTTTAAGGCAACACAGCTAGCCCAGATTAACCAAGGATTTTGTTTTCTTAAGGTCAGTTGAGGATCTGGTCCTCAAGGGTTACTCAGGGTTTTTTTGTTTTGGGGGGTTTTTTTTGGCTGGGCGGGCGGGGGGGAGCCCCTG